>OVBA01006925.1:0-15859 GCA_900406435.1 Lepidium aucheri
CTCTTAGCACACTTGTTTTACATCTTGTACTTGGTCCATCATGCATGCTTGCGAGCTCCATGGCTTTAAGTAGAAAGGTCTTGTGGTCGATGTCCTCATCATTCCCTCCCGGTTGAAGAAGTTCCATCTCCTGACTGGTGTCACCTGCTTCATAAAGTGTTAAATCAGTAATATTGAACACGGGGTGTACCTTCATATGCTCCGGTTGGTGTTTGACCGGTTGTAAAGTGCACGGCTCGGTTGTAGGCAAACTCTTTGTATGGTAGCGCGTCCACCCAGCTTTTGATATTGCGGCCAACAGTGGTTCTTAGCAAGGTTCCTATGGTTTGGTTGACCACTTCCGTTTGGCCATTTTTTTGGGGATGGCTGCTCGTTGAGTAGAGTAGCTTGGTTCCTAGCCTGCGCCAAAGTGTGCGCCAAAAGTACCCTATGAACTTCGGTTCTCGGTCATATACTATGGTCCTTGGTAGTCCATGTAGTCTCACCACCTCTTTGAAGAAGAGATTAGCAATTTGGGAGGCGTCATTAGTCTTGTCACAAGGAATAAAATGCGCCATCTTGGATAATCGGTCCACAATCACAAAGATGGAAACCTTCCTTTGATATATTGGCAATCCTAAGATAAAATCCATAGAAATATCTACCCATGGGGCGTTAAGAATAGGCAAAGGTAAGTAGAGACCATGAGGATGTGACCAGGATTTTGCACTAAGGCAAGTAGTGCACTTCTTGCAATACCGCAAGAGATCTCGCTTCATGTGCGGCCAGTAGAAGTGTTCTTTGAGTGTGCTCAAGGTTTTCTTGACTCCAAAGTGGCCCATGAGTCCTCCTCCATGTGCTTCTTCAACTAGTAGTTCCCGTATGGACCCTTGAGTGATGCATAACCTCTGCTTCTTGAATATGAAGCCGTCTTGAAGGTATAAGTCCCCAAAACTCCACGGCCACAAGCTTCATATATCTCCTTAAATTCTGAATCATTAGCATATTGTGACTTAATGGATTCAAATCCCAATACCTTGGCCTCTACGGTTGAGGTTAGGGCATGCCGTCTTGATAAGGCATCCGCCACTATGATGTCTTTCCCCTTCTGGTATTTGATAATATAAGGGAAGGTCTCGATAAATTCAAGCCAACGTGCATGCCTCTTTTTCATATTAGTTTGCCCCTTCAAATGCTTCAAGGTTTCATGATCGGTGTGGATGACAAACTCCTTGGCCAGCAAGTAATGTTGCCAAGTTGCTAAGGACCGGACTAAGACATACAGCTCCTTATCATAGGTCGGATAATTGAGTGTGGCTTCACTTAACTTCTCACTAAAGTAAGCAACCGGCTTGTTTCCTTGAGTGAGCACGACTCCAATACCAAGTCCTGATGCATCAAATTCAACTTCAAATGTTAGATCAAAATTTGGTAAAGATAGTAATGTTCCTTGTGTAAGACTATCCTTAAGCCGTTGCAAGGCTTGTTCTTGCTTTTCTCTCCAATTGAAAGGTATGTCTTTCTTGATAACTGCCGTGAGTGGGGCTGCAATGGTGCTGAAATCCTTCACAAACCTTCGGTAAAAACTAGCCAATCCATGAAAGCTTCGCACGTGTCCAATGGTAGTTGGAGTTGGCCATTCTTGGATAGCTTTGACCTTTTCTTGGTCCACTCTTAGACCTGTTGAGCTGACAACAAAACCTAGGAATACTAGTTCATTAGTGCAAACCACACACCTCTTAAGGTTGACATATAAACCTTCCTTCCAAAGTGTATCCAATACCATTTCTAAGTGTGAAACATGTTCAGCCAAGCTTTTGCTATAGATCAGAATATCATCAAAGTATACTACCACAAACTTTGAGATAAAAGGTCGAAGAACCTGATTCATTAGGCGCATAAATGTACTTGGTGCGTTGGTGAGTCCAAATGGCATAACAAGCCATTCGTATGGGCTTGCTTGGTCTTGAAGGCTGTTTTCCATTCATCTCCTTCTCTCATCCTGACTTGGTGATATCCGCTCTTCAAGTCTACCTTTGAGAAAATGGATGCTCCGGATAGTTCATCCAACATATCGTCTAGCCGTGGGATGGGGTGACGGTATTTGACGGTGATGTTGTTGACGGCTCGGCAGTCCACACACATCCTCCAAGCTCCATCCTTCTTTGGTACCAATAGTACGGGTACGGTACAAGGGCTGAGGCTTTCCCTTATATATCCTTTCTCCATCAGCTCACTTACTTGTTTCTCAAGTTCTCGGGTCTCCTCAGGATTCATGCGGTATGGTGGCCTGTTTGGAAGTTGAGCATAGGGCACAAGGTCAATTTGATGCTCAACCCCTCTGAGTGGTGGCAGACCAGGTAGTATTTCATCCGGGAAGACATCTTGTAAATGTTCAGGAAGCTTTGTAATCTCCTTAGGTAGTGTAGTCTTAGAAGTTCCTGTCACTAAACACTCTTTATAGACCATGAGCAGCACAGTACTATGGCTATTAATAGCTTTAGAGACTGAATGTGAAGAAACATAGAGATTAGAACGATTAACCTCTGCTTCCTTAGCTTGCTTGCTTTGAATTTCTCGTACTTGAGCCGGTGTTAACGGTGCAAGTGTATATTTCTGCTTTTCATGTACCAACGTGTGAAGATTGGTTTGGCCATGATGTATCACCTCTCTATCATATTGCCTTGGTCGTCCAAGTAAGATGTGGCTGACTTCCATGGGAATGACATCGCAGACTACTTCGTCGCAATATCTCCCAATGCTAAAAGGTATGGTGACTTGCTCATCCACATTGACTTTAGCTGTGTTGTTTAACAACCTAAGCTTGTACGGGTGTGGATGCTTGGTTTTTGGAAGGTTGAGTTTTTCCACCATGTACCTGCTAGCAACATTGGCACATGATCCTCCATATATGATCAAATTACATACCTTTCCATGGATGGTACAGCGTGTGTGGAAGATGTTTTCCCTTTCCATCTTGTCCTCTTCATCCACAATGGTGCTAAGTATGCGCCAGATGACAAGAGCATTCTCATGGTCCGGATATTCAATTTGTGGACTCATTTCCTCTGGTTCATCTTCAAGCTCATCTTGTGATTCATACCCTCCATCGGCGGTAATGATTATGACACGCTTGTTTGGGCAATCCCGGACCATGTGTCCACGTCCTTGGCACCTAAAACAAGTAACATCACGAGTACAAATGTTTTGAGGTGTTTTGGGTACCTCGTTGGGCTTGCTAGACTCCGCGTTTGGCTATTTGTATCGAGACCAATCTCAATCTTTTTCTGGTTGGAATCATTAGCCTTGGGTGAGGTCCATGTGGATTTTGGCCGTGTGGTGTGCTTCCTTTTAATGTGCTGTTCAGCTTGAATGGCAAAGTGTAGAACCTCTTGGAGATCATGGTACGGATTACTTTCCACTTTAGCTGCTATTCGTTCTTGCAATCCGTCTATGAACTGAACCATTAGGGCTTCTTCTGAATCCTCAACTTCTAGCCGATTTTTGAGGAGTTCGAACTTGTCATAATACTCTTCTACGGTCTTGGTTCCTTGGGACAGCTTTCGGAACCTCTTTTGTAGATCACGGTGATAATAGGATGGCACATATCGCCTCCTCATTAGTTGTTTCATCTCTTCCCAAGTGGTGATTTGTCCAAGGTGTACGCATCTTCAGTCGGCTACTTCATGATCCCACCATGCAAGGGCTGACTCCGTCAGTTGGGCTGCGGCAAAGGATACCTTCTTCCGGCTAGGGTACTCGTAGCCTTTGAATATGTTGTCTAGGCGTCATTCCCAATCTAGTTAAGCCTCCGGGTTGATGCATCCAGAAAATGTAGGCGCGGTGAGCTTTGGGTCTACGTACCGAGCTGCTGCGTCCGTGTCTTGATGATGCGGCCAGTCCGGATCACGCTCGTGACGCGGCCAGTCTGGATCGTGCTCGTGACGAGCATGAGCTCCGGGTCTTCTCCTCTCTTCTTCATGGTTCAGGTTTTGATGCCGGTTTGGTTGATGAGGTCGTGGCTGCGTGTGTCGTGGGTGGTGGCGAGCGCTCCAGATTGTCCATGCGGGCTGCAAGTGTTGTGAGTTGCGCTTGAATGTTGATGAGTATGTTGGTGAACACGACTAGTTGGTCCACAGCCGGCGTAGTTCCTTCTTAGATGGCCATGTTCCTCACACGCACAAAGAAAAGGAAACAAATAGAAAATTAGCCTTTATTTGATGGATCAAATATTTAAGACAAATAATAAATCACCAACAATAGTTATATCAAGGATCTAACAAATTAATTCCATGGAAAAAATTAAAATAAATGACCGAAAAAAATTAAAATAAATGGGGGAGATTTCTTTTTTTGAATTTTATGGAAAGAAAATTAAAAGGCACAATTTTTTTTTAACACGGTTTTAATTCTTTTTTTTTTTTGAATTTGTGACTAACAAAATAAAAATAAGAACTCAGATTTAACAAAGAAATTAAAACGAAATGATCAAAACAAAAATTAAAAAGATAAAGAGAGACCGGCCACGATACAGATTTACCGGTTTGGAACCTTTTGGCTCTGATACCAGATGATGTGCGCCTCGTGGTGGGCTTGGATCTGAGAAGATCACAAGAAGACCTCAAAGGATCGATCCTTGTGACTTGTTGATGATAAAACCGGTGGAGAATACTTCAAGAGTCGATCCTCAATCGGTTGATGGATGATGCAAAAATGGTCGAATGAGAACCACAAAGGAGGGTGATGATTTCTTTGATAATCTCAGTCCGATCAAGCTTGGGCTCCTCACAAAGCTTGATCTCGGCTCTTTCTCTCGAATCCTCAAAGAGATAAAGACAGCAAAGGGTATTTTCTTTGTAAGAAAAATGTTCAGCTTTATTGATACTTGGGTGAAAAATACAAAACCTTAAGGAACTTTATATATAGCTCGTCGGTGGTGCCTTCAATGGGCAGAAAATGGAGCTAATTAAGCTCTACAATTATGCAATCAGATCTCTAAATGAAACTTGAATGGCGCAGCATTCATGAAGTAAGATACGAAAATTAAACACACATTAAAAACNAGTTTCTAAACATGGCAAGTCTTCAAGTTCTGCGTGTTTTGTTGTTGGAGCTACTTGTTGGCACCACCTGCGTGAAAGTTAGTTATGCAACACATACTTACCTTATTTTCTTGGTTGGTTGTTGAACTAGTAGCCACTTCCATGTATGCTCCGGTGAGTGCTTGGTTGGTTTTCATGGTTGAAGAGATGAGTCCTAGTAGCTTGCACTTTCCTTGATTGAACTTATCTCTTAGCACACTTGTTTTACATCTTGTACTTGGTCCATCATGCATGCTTGGGACCTCCATGGCGTCAAGTAGCAAGGTTCTGTGGTCGATGTCCTTAGCCAAGAGTCTTGTATCTCCAGAAATATTCTTCCATATCATATTCCCATTGTAGATAATCTTCTGTTCCTGAAAAAAATGGAGGTTTAGGACCACAACTATAAAAGCTATGACTTACACCGATATGTAGTTTAGGACGTCTTGTGTAGATGGTATAGCCTTGCACTCTAGGTACTGAGAATCCGTGATTGAAGGGCTTCAAGTCACGCGTAGGAGGATTCTTGTAGTGATGAAATTTCACATCAAGGTCAGATTCATCATCATTACTGAATTTTGATTCAGCTTTGTTGCACCATTGTTTTGTTTAATGTTTGGTGGTGTAACTTTGTTTATGGTATGGTGGTTCAGATTCAAGCTCTTCTTCTCTTGGCTCATATTCATACTCAGAGCTTGAATAACCATCTTCTGGCCACGGTGGTGCCTTATAGCCAGCCTCCTCTCCAAAATATACTACATTTTCTTCTATTCCTTCCCAATAGTTCTGATTGGATTCATCACCCCAATCAATCTCGGAAGTGTTGTAGTCGCTCAGTTCTTCCTAATACTCCATATCCTTGCTCAAGTCAATAAGAGACTTTGATAAGATCCTCGCACACACAAGAAAAGAAACAAATCAAACCGTTAATTACCTTTTGTTGGAACAAGTATTAGAGCCAAACAAAATTAATTCTCACAAGATTGAATCCGAAAATTTAATTTGTTTGATTCTAATCACCCTAATCAATGGTAAAATTCAGATTAATGACTGAAAACTTTAAATTAAAAGCAAAAGATTGTAACACAATTTCACGTAAATGCTAATTGAGAATTATATGGAAAGAAATTAAAATGCAACGATTTTCTTTTCTTTTTTAACACGGTTTTAATTCTTTTTTTTTTTGAATTTGAGACTAACAAAATAAAAATAAGAACTCAAATTTAAACAAAGAAGTTAAAATGAAATGATCAAAACGAAGGAAATTAAAAGATAAAAGAAATTGGCCACGATACAGATTTAATAGTTGAACCTTTTGGCTCTGATACCAGATTACAGGTGCCGCGTAGGCTGGGTAAAGATATGAATCCGGCGGCTTCGACCTTGGTGAGTCCGAATCCGAAGATGACTTCTCTTGATAATCTTATGCTTGAAAAGAAACACTCTTTTTTAATCTTAGAACTTGTCTATCAATACAAAAGAAATACAGGAGCTTATATAGGCTCGAGCTACAACGGCCATAAGCTTAAAATAAGAAGGAAACCTCAAAGAATTAAGTGTCCAAACGGACAAGTGATAGGGGCAGTTGATCTCATAGCTGTTGGGAAAGATATGATGATTAGCTGATATGGAAAGTCTTCAAGAAGGAGGATTCACCTAATAAAGTGGGTTCTGGAGCATGGTGAGACTTCCCTTGATAATTCTGAGTCGTTTAGGGAGTCTCCTGGTCGCCACACATAAGTCTGAAGTCCCTTGAAGCAAGCAAATCCCGGACATTCCTTAAACAGCACCGAATCAGATCTTCTTCTTGTTGGGCGTGTATCTGGAGGATCCGATGGTTGATGGATGCGTTCTTGGGCTTGTTGGAACCGTGAAAGACCCAATAATATTCTCCAAGTAGTCCGGATTGAAGGCCGCTTCTGAGCTGGGGTGTGTAGCTCGATATTTGGCTTTGTCGCGAATAAGGCCTTAGCTCATAAGGTCTAACTTTTAAAAGTCATAACTTTCAGCTCAGAGCTTCTTTTGGGCTGTTTCCACTTCGAGGAGTTATATGATTGAGTCAGAAAGCCAACGAAATTACCCTTATGCCTTATTTCTTTTTGAAGTATCTGCAGCTCCTTGATAAGTAGCCGCATGTCCTCAATATCCTCCGGGGAACGTTGTTGAAGTGAGCTCCTTGTGTCCGGCTTAGGTGCTTTAATGATGGATGAGTCATTGAGTTTAGGCAGCTGAAGCATGTCTAAGAAGTTCGTATCCCTTTTATCTTAGACTTGTTTTCCAAGGAGGTTCATCTCTCCTTTATCCTTGGTGTATTTAGCCAAAAACTCAAGAACCAAATCTAAACCTTGTACCGAGGTAAGTGGTCCATGGTCTAGGATCCTATTACGAGTAATACCATAAGGCAGACTCTATACGAGCTCTCAAACCCTGGAATTTACATCCTAAACTAATTGCACAAACAAAATAAAGAGAGAACTTTGTGAACACTTCTTTGTATTTGATGTGGATAATATTACAAATGGAATACAACCTCTATTTATGAGGATTAAAAGGAGAATTGTTCAGCTGAAAATAAACCCTAGCCTCAAGCTTCATGGCCGTTGGAGAGGAGAGAGGAAGTGTTGTTCCCATATGAAAGTGACATCTCCTTATTTTTAGAACTTAGCATAAAGAAGATGATCACATGTTTTCTTAAGCTTCCAACGGTCTTCTTTGACTTACTTAGCCACCATTTGGGTCTTAATAACCTCAGATAACATCCCATTTGATCAGAATCAACATTTGGAAAGACATGAAAATCGTTGACTTTTTTTATGTAGTGTTGACTTTTCCGAAATGCTTTCTTTAGACCTTTTCTTGATCTTTTGATGATTTGTTGACCCTTATGGGTCCTTGGTGGCCATGTTCCTCCTTCTTGGAGGACCTTGGGGTTTTCTTCGGCCTTGTCTTGATGACTTTGGCCTTGACTCTCCTCCTTTTCTTCATCTTGACCTTAAAGGTATTCGGCCTCTTCGGCCTCATCACCTTGTCTCCTTCATACAGTTTAATACCTTCCCCCGAGCCTGATCGGCGAGACGCTCAAGGCCAAAGTCCAAATGAACAAAGGCCAAGCTTGCCGACCGACAAACTACCTCATTAAAAACCCTAGAGAGAAAACCACGTGGGACAAACTCTCTAAATCTCTTGGTTACTAAAATCTTTTAATCTCTATTCTCCAAATCTCTCCTTCTCTATAATTATCTTCCGCAAATTCCAACATGGTATGAGAGCAAGATCCATGAATCTCATGTTCTTTCTGTTCTTATTGTGTGATAAACGTTTTCCAAAAGAAAAAAAAATTGTTTTCAAACCGCTTTTTCTCTTGAACAAAAGTGTGGTTTTTCTTTCTAAAACGAGACCCTTTGAGACATTGAGGAGAATGAATGCTGCTGAGGTGAAGAACCTCTTATTCAATCATCATATCAACTCCAAGTCTCAGCCATTTCAAAAGAAAGGGATCTCTTTAAGTATTTGATGATTTTCAAACCGATTTAAAATCTGTTTTTTGAAAAATCGTATTTTCTCTCCATTTAATCTTCCAAATCGTGTTTCTGAATGGTTTCTTTAAAGTTTTTAGAATGAAAAACTCGGATATGTGGCAATGAAGAGATAGGAAATGGTTGTTGTGGTGAAGAACCACAAGGAAGGAACAGAACTATATGAGATCATGCTATTACCCAACGGTCCCTTGGGTGTTCCTTTTGGAATCACTTAGGATCTCGGTTAGCTGAACTCATTATCTCTATAATACTTTCTTAAAACTCAATTCTTCATCTCTGTGTTAAAACCTTCCAAATTCAAATTTCAAAAAAATAAATAAATAAATAAATAAATTTTGATCTTTATCCAATGGATAGAAGACTAAACCGATTTCAAAATATTGTTTGTATTTTGTGCAGAATCTTTTACAAATTCAAGCCATCATTTAAGGTTGTTTTGCACGCATTTCTTGAGCTCAAACAGTGTGCTTGAAAACCTTGGATTAGTTTTCTTTTTGTGAAGTCTAGAGCCATAAATCGATTGCATTTTTGGCGGTTGAGCCAAGCTTGTTAAAATCGTGAATCATGATGAAAAGACACTTGATTCTTATAAACTAGAGTGTGAAAACTCATGATGAATCCGTCTCTTGTAAATGTTAAAAACCTTGGACTAAGTTTACTCTCTTTAAGATCCTTGGTTTGGATTTTTCAAATCTTCCAAGTTTTATTGGGTTAAAGCTAGATTGTCTCTAACTCTTGTATAAATTGTGGTGACTAAACTCTTTGTTGTAGCTAGGTAACCTCCATGCTGGAGTAAAGAAAGCTGTGATGAATGGAAAGGCAAACCAAAACCGCAACTTGTTTAGTCTTGATCGGCGACTTAATTGCTTCGAGAGTTGGAATCAATGGTCACAGCTCGATTTGAGACTGATGAAAGTTGTTGAACCAGCTCACAAGCAAATGTTTTCAACCATAGTTGTGTAGGGAAAGAGATGCTCTTGTCCCTTACAAACCCAAACTACTTATGGAGCAAATAAAGGCTATCTCTAAAACCTTCTCTCATATAATTGCTTATATTCTCTTGTTTGTCCGTATTTGCCTAGTAACTTATACACATTATCGGTGTGATTCTTGTCTTGGAGCCCTCACATGTCCAATGCTTTAATACTCTCACATATCTTTGTCTCGATGAAGGTACAACCCGAATCTTTGCGTGAGTATTCCCGAGGGATGATTCAATGGACTATGTGATATAAAAATCTGGTCAATGAAGACAAGCGGTTTTGATCATGTGAAGGCAGCAGAAGAGTAAACCATAAAGAAGCTCCATACTGTGGTCAAATCGATAGGAAGGGCCTCTCAAGATAATATTGTTGGAACCGTGAAAGACCCAATAATAATTTCCAGGTGGTCCGGATGGAAGGCCGATTCTGAGGTGGGCTGTGTAGCTCGATATTTGGATTTGTCGCGAATAAGGCCTTAGCACAAAAGGTCCAACTTCTAAAATTCATAACTTTCAGCTCAGAGCTTCGTTTGGGCTGATTCCACTTAGAGGAGTTAGATGATTGAGCCAGGAAGCTATATAAATTATCCTTAGGTCTTAGTTCGTTTTGTAGCGGCTGCAGATCCTTGATAAGTAACCGCATGTCCTCAATATCCTCCGGGTAACGTTCTTGAAGTGACCTCCTTGTGTCCGGCTCAGGTGCTTGACTGATGGATGAGTCATTGAGTTTAGGCAGCTGAAACATGTCTAAGAAGTTCGTCTACCCTTTATCTTCAACATGTTTCCCAAGGAAATTCGTCTCTCCTTTATCATCGGTGTATTTAGCCAAAAACTCAACAACCGAATCTAAACCTTGTACCGCGGTCAATGGTCCATGGTCTAGGATCCTATTAGTGTGCACAGCCGATAATCTTTTGTGAGACTTGTACAAAGTGTGCACACCCTAAAATCAGTCCACTCGGTATTTGGATGTCTCCACATAAATCCAACCGTTAGAACCCATCTAGAAGGCAATCCGACCGCTGGAGCATCTCCCTTCTAGTTGAAGACCCCAACCGTTGGAGTGAAAGAAGACACACGTGACTCTCGCTCTTTTCGTCAAGACCAAGATACTAGTGAGGTCGCTTTCTCCCTTCGGCAATCCCAAAGAGGGGATGCTCCACCATTCAAACTGTAAGGCTAGATATGTGTCTTCTTCTTTATTCTTGTTAGTCTATAAATAGACATCTTCTCCATTGTAATTCCACACATAAAATCCATCAATTAAAAATCAGTTCATCATCTCTCTCTCGGCTCTTTCTTTCTCTCTTTCATTTCCGCAAAGTTCTTCACAAATGTGTTCATATTTTCATCAATCTCTCTTCTTTAATCTCAAATTCTAATATGGTACCAGAGCAATAAGCTCCGGTTCGTGATTCTCCATTTCTAATCTTCAATTCTTCAAGTTTCATTCTGTTATCTATATTCTCCAATTCTCTCTTGTTTTCCGCTTACTCTCTCATTCTTAAAATCTCCTCAATCCCTCTCAACCTTTGTCTCAAGTTTCTCTTACACTCTCTCTCTTCAAAACTCTCGATGGATCCCAAAACAATGGCGATTCCTGTGGTCCTTAAAGGACTGAACTATGGCTTGTGGTCTAGATCGGCCAAGATGATACTTTGTAGCCGAGGCTTATGGAGCCATGTGGTGTCACCTCCTCCTCCACAAGATGATAAGGCTGAAGGAAGAAAGTCGGTGGGACTTGTTGAAGATGGGAAATGGTACCGAGAAGACCAAATGGTCATGGCCATTCTCACTACATCTCTTGAACCACATATTCAAGAGTCCTATCCTTTTTGCGATACCGCAAAAGAGTTGTGGGATACCTTGAAGAAAGTGTTTGGAAACATCAACAACACTTCTCGGGTTTTTGAAATCAAGAAGGAGCTATGGAACCTTACCCAAGAAGACATGGAGTTCAATGCCTTCTATGGAAAAAGGACAGCACTTTGGGCTGAACTTGACGTCTTGCAACCAATCACCACGGATCTTGTGATACTCAATGAAAGAAGAGAACAAGACAAGGTGTTTGGGTTGCTTGCGGGTCTCACTCCTATCTACAATGACCTCATCAAGCACATCTTAAGAGCGGATAATTTTCCCAAGATGGATGAGGTGTGTGCTCAAATCCAAAAGGAGCAAGGAAATCTTAGCTTGGTCTATGGTAAGAAGGAGCTTCCCACGGCTAACAAGGCATCCTACAAGAGGATGAAAAGAAGAGACCAATGTGTGAGCATTACAAGAAGACGGGTCACACTAAGGATAAATGTTGGGTCTCTCATTCTCACCTCAAACCCGCCAAGTTCCAAAAGGATGCAAGAGCCAATGAAACCAATGATGCGGAAGATGACCAAGGTCAAGCAAGCACTTCTCATCAAGGAGACAATGCGGCTAAGGAAGATGGAACCGCCATAACATCAAACATGGGTGGTTTGAAGAGATCAGACTGGGATGCATTCATGAAAGCTATCCTATCTATCAAGGAATACGGTATCACCTTCTTTACTCATAAACCATCTAAAGGCTTAGTTGTAGATTCGGGTGCTTCTCATCATATGATAAGCAATCCGAACATGTTAACGAATATTGAACCAGCCTTAGGTAATGTAGTAGTAGAAAATGGTGATAAAGTTCTAATAGAAGGTATAGGTAGCTTGAATTTATTTGAGAAGCAATCCAAGGCGTTCTATATGCCAAAATTCACCTCCAATTTGTTGTCTGTAAAGCGCACCACTTCTGACTTAAATTGTTATGCTATTTTTGGGCCTAACAATGTTTGGTTTCAGGATATTGAGAGTGGAAACCTCATTGGCAAAGGAGGAACCAAAGATGATCTCTAGGTGCTTGACGAATCCCTATCATATGCACCTATCTTTTCGCTTTTTAGCTCTAATATTGCTAGTTGTTTAAATTCAGTTTGGCATGCTAGACTAGGACATCCTCGTTCTCGTGCCTTAGGATTAATGTTACCTAATGTTTCATTCGATCATTTGAGTTGTGAAGCTTGCATTTTGGGTAAATATTGCAAGAGTGTGTTTCCGAAATCTAGTACTATTTATAACAAGTGTTTTGATGTGATACATTCTCATGTGTGGACTTCACTGTGTGCATCTAGAGATAATCTCAAGTACTTTGTGACGTTTATTGATGAAAAATAGAAATATACTTGGATTACTCTCTTACCATCTAAAGATAGAGTATATGACGCATTCGTAAATTTCCAAAATTATGTAACTAATCAATTCAATGCTAAAATAAAGGTACTAAGATTGGACAACGGAGGAGAGTATAAAAGTCAAAAATTCAAAAATCACCTAAGAAAACATGGCATTTTGCATCAAACTAGCTGTCCTTACACACCCCAACAAAATGGAGTGGTGTAACGCAAGAATAGGCACCTTATGGAGGTTGCAAGGTCTATGATGTTCCACATGAAAGTCCCTAAACGGTATTGGGGGGATGCAGTTATGACAGCTTGCTATCTCATCAACCGAATCCCAACAAAAGTGTTGGAACACATATCACCAAATGAGGTACTCAATGACTCTAAACCATACCTTGATCATCTAAAAGTATTTGGGTGTGTGTGTTTTGTGTTGATCCTAGGGGAACAAAGGAACAAACTAGACGCTAAGAGCACAAAGTGTATGTTTCTTGGATATTCAACTACCCAAAAAGGGTGCAAGTGTTATGATCCAAGGAACAACCGTACATATGTGTCTAGAGATGTTGGAAATTTACGAATGGTACCCGTTGCAAAACTACACACGGTACGTGTTGCATTTTCCTTAGCTACTAACTTTTCTTGAGATTTATGGCGATGGATGTCAAGAATGCCTTCCTCCAAGGGGAACTTGAAGAAGAATTGTATATGCACCCGCCTCCTGGTCTAGAAGCAAAGATCACGCCCGGAAAGGTCTTGCGGCTTAGGAAAGCAATCTATGGTCTAAAAAAATCCCCTAGGACGTGGTACCAGAATCTGAACATGACCTTGAGATATCGGGGCTTCAAGAAATCGGAGGCTGATCATACATTGTTCACACTTCAAAGCTCCAAAGGATGGTTGTGATTCTTGTGTGTGTAGATGATTTGATCATCTCCGAAGATGATAAGGACGGTATTTCCTCTACCAGAGCTTATCTCAACTCAGTATTTTATATTAAGGACCTTGGTACACTAAAGTACTTTCTAGGGACTGAAGTGTGTCGCTCTCCGTAGGGCCTCTTCTTATCTCAAAGGAAGTAGATTCTTGATCATTTGAATGAGACAGGAAAAATGGAGTCCAAGGCTAAAGGCATTACTCAAGGATCTTGGCATTGAATCAAAGGACCCGATCACAGTGCATTGTGATAATCAAGCCACCATCCATAGAGCATCCAACTCCGAGATCCATGAAAGAACCAAGCATATTGAAGTGGATTGTCACAAAGTAAAGGAGAAGATGATAGAAGGTTTGATCTTGCCGTGTTTCACAAGGAGTGAAGATCAATTGGCGGACATTTTTACCAAGGCCGCAACTCTCAAAGTATGTGATAGAATCTATCCTAAACTTGGACATGTGGACCTTTCTCACTCATGATCAAAGGTCCCCTTACGCACGGATTGCATACTCTTTTCCTTGTTGGAGTTTTGTCCCATGTGGTTTTCTCCATCTAAGGTTTTTCATGAGGTGTGATTCGTGGGTCTTCCAAGTTCAACATACATTCCATGTATAGTTAAACTTGAGGGCGAGAATTGATCAAGACCCATTCATGGAGTTTATGGGGTTTGTACCAAGTTTGAACAATCAAGAAATTATCAAGGATTTGCATAATATTTGAGCAATACCAATAGTGACCCGGAGTTGAAGAAAAGGGTCTACAAGCAAGAATAATCTTTTGTGAGATTTGTACAAAGTGTGCACACCCGATAATCTTTTGTGCGATTTGTACAAAGTGTGCACACCCTAAAATCAGTCCACTCGGTATTTGGATGGGTCCACATAAATCTTATTGAGATAAATTGGTTAACTGTGAGTCAAGAAAGCTTTACTTAAGCCACAAGAGAGACTCACACGTAACCAATGGTGGAATGGGTTTGTGTGTAACCAAACACATGAATGAATTCAAATTAATGTGTGTAGCCCAACACACCTTAACTCAGCCCAATCCGACCGTTTGTAGGTTTTCAAAGTCATGTGTGGACATTAGAAAGAGAAGAAAACCGTTATGAGCCATCACTCTCAACCTCGAGATTGTTGAGAACCGAGACTTTCCTCTTATAGAAGAGTCACGAGATCCTTTTGTGTACGTGTATTATTTTATTCATTTCTTGTAGGTAGAACCCTAGTAGATCACGTGTATATATAGGATACCATGTACCACATTGTAAAGCAAGAGAGAATAAAATATCTCTCTTCATAATCTCTCTCGGTTCTTGATGAGGGCATCAAGCCAATCGAACCAAACAGACCTATGACAAGAGCTAGAGCACGCAAGCTGAGGGAGAAACTAGGAGAAACTGTGGCTGAAGTGCTGATGCAATTCCAAGAATCAGAACCAAGCCGGATCACTCTTTCCTAACCATGGAGCATGGAAGCGTGCAACTAAAGAGAGCAATGGAGACCAGCAAGTGGATTTCAGCTCACATAGAGGTCAATGTCACAAGTTCAAGCTCAACAACCACTTGGAGCACAAAGCTAACCCATATTGAAGATGCCACGAAGAAGAATCATTTCAAAAGGAGTTTATATGAAGAAGATATTAAAGATGCAACTTGGAAGATGTTCAATAGATCCGATGGAGACGTACAATCACTTATTAAAGCGTTCCAGATGCTACATAGAGAATTAAGCCATAAAGTAAATTTCAATGGGTTTCTGACGCAACCAGTTAACTCTTCAAAGTTGAGTCAGTCCATAGGATGCTCGGAGCCAAAAGGTATGGATTTTAGAAATTGGACCTTCTCTGCTAAGGCCTTATTCCCGACAATGCCAAATATCAAGCTACACAGCCCAGATCAGAAGCCGCCTGCACGCCGGACCACTTGTACAATATTATAGGGCCTTTCATGGTTCCAAAAAGCCTAAGAACGCACCAATCTACAATCGGATCCTCCAGATACACGCCCAACAAGAAGAAGATCCAATCCGGTGCTGTTTAAGGAATGTTCGGGATTTGGTTTCTTCAAAGGACTTCAGACTTATGTGAGGCGACCAGGAGACTCTCTAAACCACTCAGAATCATCCAGGGAAGTCTCAC
>OVBA01006926.1:0-15859 GCA_900406435.1 Lepidium aucheri
AATATGCTTGGCATTCGCAATCAAATTCGTGATCAACGGAAACATGATCAACTGAAAGCTGATTTAGTTGAGAATATTTGGAAGAAGTTTGGTCGTGAAGATTAATTATCTTTGGATGTTTACTGATTCACATTGTAATGAATTTATAAAAAATCTATATTTTTAATATATAACAATTTCTAAGAACCCCTTCGTCGGGTTCACTAATGCAGGAATAAATTAGATACAAGTTATTCACTGTTCATGGTCCCACCAGAATAATACTAAAATATTTTAGTGAACCCCATCAAGGAGTTCACTAATGTCGATAGTCTTAAAATAATTATCTACTATTAAGTAATTATAATATTCAATATCCGGTAATGCTCGTTTATTATATACTATAAGTCTCGCGCAGTATTAATTGCATTAGATCCATTGTTATAATTTGACAAACTTTGTGATTGATTAGTTTGACTCTGTGAGTTTACTTTGCATGTGATTTGACTTCTATAAATTGGTTTAAGTATACATGAGTTAATGATAGAAGTCAAGATCTATCCCCTGGTCCTATCATAATTCATTAAATAGTGTAATATTTGCCATTTTCTGAACAAATAATTAGGTCTGTATATTAATTAGACACCAAACGATACTAATCCAACTATTCATCGATAATTAATAAGAAACCAATTATATTGTGAAAATGATTTTATAAAGAGTCAAGACAAATGGAGACGTACCCAACTCGTTTGGCATCTCACAATTATGCAAACACGATTTTGGCTTGAAGTCAACAACTTGATTACATTCCCCAAATCGATCTCTATTTTGTTAATTAACATAAACTCAAAATTAAGCTTGAAATTGTATGTAGACAAAATTAAAAAGTTAAGAAGTTTGTATTGATGTAATAAATAGATTATATATCTGATTGTTGTACTTTATAACAAAAATTCAAATAAATCCGGATCGGTTGTTATTTCGAAATCACTGATTACGAATATACCAACAAATGACAAAATATGCAAATATATCTCAATTCATAGATTTTGGTACATAATTCTTCTTATCGAGTCCAAACATATACATAAATACATTCATACACATTTATATATGTATTGTTATTATTATCTTTAACACAACGTTACAATCATTTGTTCACAAAACGACAATCCTTCCTGATCTCTCCTTGGTCTCCGGTAAGTGGGTTGATCTCAGACAAGAGCGTAATGCCGCGTGAGAACTGCTCATGGAAGTAACCATTGTCTGCAGCCATCTTAGCCACAAATGGTGAGGTCATAGGATCGGTAGCTAGCTCATCATCGATAAGAAGAAGCCCCTTATGAGCCATGATATTCTTATAATACATGTTGTCCACAACCATTGGTGTCTCACGGTCGTTGCGAGAGTACAAGACCTCTTGCGGGTTTGGAGTTGGAGTTGGACAACGATTTTTTAAGTAAAGAGCGTATTCTGGATCGAGAGTTGAATCAACCTCTGGATATAGCCGGTGCACTAAGTTAACGCAATGGACCCTACCCACTGAGTGAGCACCTACGGTAATAACAATTGATTGATCATCGTACTATGTCATTTACTTTTGTCTCTATCATTACACGTTATCTCCAAGCCAATTCATTACCAGATTTAGGTAACTTTGCAAAACTTTTTTGTAAAGATCTGTTAAAGTGTTATATAGTTAGAAGATGGTACCTAAGAGAGCAACGGTGGCTTCAACATCGATGCCAAAGGAGCTAAAGGTGTTTAAAACAGAGGAAAGAGAGTCATTGTGGTTAGGAATTAGAGACTCAACATCTTTCAAGTAGCTCCCTCTGCTATCTCTTCTTCCAGTCTTTATCGTCTCTATTTTTGGTCCTTTCAACTATTTAAATTCACTAAATATTAATTTAACAGAATAAAAACGTAAACTACATGTAGAATATTATTTGGTAAGAGACACGTACCATGACAATACCGTCTCGAGCAGAGAGAGCAACAATATCAGCGCAAGAGACTGTAGAAGGACATTCTTTCTCGAGTGCGTCTTTAATTACTTTAACGTATTTAAAGTTTCTCATACCGAAACTTCTCGTCGATTTCTGCTCTGATTCTACACCTCGAGCTGTCTCTAGCAGCAGCGACGCATCACACGACTATAGACAAAAAAGAACACACATAAGCCTTAATTATTTTTGGTGAATTTATGTATAAAACTAGAAGAGTTAATGAAGTAAGTACATTGACGACACAATCATGGAAGAGATTACGGAGCCAAGAAACAGCTGTGTTGCCATGTTTGTAATAAAGAGTCTCCACTTGTTGTCTTATAATCTCTTCTGCTTTTGGACAAGTCTCTCTGTAATAGTCCATCTCCAGTTGCCCATTAACGATATGGAAGATGGAGAATAACTGCAATAACAGACAAAAGAAGCCAAAGAGACAGAAGGGCTTGTCATTGGTCATCTCTCTTATCTTTCTTTTCTACTTAGTTAATTATTGGTGTGTCTCTCAATGTGTTCCAATGTAGGGTTATATAGAGATTTCAAGGGACTTGAGAACCTTTCTAATTAATGGTCTATTATTTTTTTTATTTTTTTTTAGTCATAGTGGTTGCTACCGATTCTAATTATTCGTTTTGTTAATAATTGCGGGATTTCTTAATTATTCGAAACTCTTATTACTACTCAAATTTATAACCACTAGCTCGCTATGTGAACTCGATAGTTGTTAGACTAGTGATATTTAGAACTGTGAGACTCGATCTCCAATTTTATTCCATTATAATACATACCTAAACTATACTAGTGTTTAGTTTAATTTGTCACTTCTGTTCCATTATAAATGAGGTAGTTAATGTGATTACGCTTAAACTAAACACTCAATTTTCTTTCCCTTTTAAACGAGATTTATAGTCCAACCCTCAACTAATCTCAAAACAATATTACATGAACATTATGACTCATGAGTTAAATTCAGGTGGTGAAGGCAATAACTAGATTTAACCACTTAATCACTCAATTTTGTTTTTAATAATCAGATCAACAAAATCCAGATAATAATCCAAACTTTAAATCTTATCATAAAAGATTACACTATTTTTTGTAATCAAACTCTGATAAGAAAGACGAAAATGTGAATATTTACAAATTCATTACATTAATTTTTTGTGTGAGTTCAAACTATATTTGTTTTATAAAAATGTTTAGAAACTTCGAGTTTTTCTCATTTTGTTGGTTCAGATGATCTAATTAATGATTCTGTTATTAAGAATTTGATTTTTTCCACACTACATATGAAAAATTTTTAAAAATAATTTTAGAGAATAAGTTTTAGATTATGGATTTTTTTAAAAAAAAACAGAAACTTGCAATGAATATGTGGAGACGTCAACGTCTGAACAACCGACTCTCTTTAACTCTAACAGCATTAGCTAACCTGTATAGCTAATTTTACTATATTTAGCCAAATTATATAATTACCATTTTATTTAAGATTCTTTTTGCTATCATTTGCGGCTGGTAAAGTTCATACGATCCGCAAATTCTATAGATTCTACCCGACTTAACGGTTTCTTACCTTCCGTCTAAGATATCGTTAATTACCATTTTGGAATCATTACCTCACTTAATTAACATTATTGCTTCGTTTCTGGTAGAGTTGTTAAATTGTACTATCAAAATTAAAACGAGCTAATCAATGGACTAGTCATATATTTAGAGGCATGGTCCACACTGTACAACACTATGTCAAAAGTATATATTTATGAAAATTATTACATAAAAGAATCTTAGATTACGTACAAATCACCATTAACAAAATTTACTTCAAATAAAGTTTAAAGACTCTACATATATTTTCAATGATAATTAAAATATTTGTGTGGGAGTTGGGTTTCAAGATCCAAGACATTTGTTTGGTGCACTTGGAAGACATTAATCAGCAACATATGTTTTTCAAAGTGTCTTGTTAAGTGTCTCAAACTTAGCAACACACTGAAGAATGTTGTGACTTTAGTTTTTTTTTGTTAAAGGATTTTCATGTTGTGACTTTAGTTATACCTCTTAGTTCATGACAGATCTCAAACACAGAATTATCTGTTGAAATGTATAATTTCTACTGTTTTTTCCATTCAAATTTGATTTTAGAGATAGTGTTTACCTCACATAATTTTGTTACGAGTTTAAGAGTTTCGTTATGGATCGAATTTGATCGATCCAATTATTAAAAATATATATATTTTAACAAGAAAATTGGAAAGAAGAATGAAGATTCGTTGGTGTGAGAATAATTGAAAGCCATTAAGGTTGACATTTAAGGCACTTTGGAATAATCGCATGCGCATTCGCAAAACCACTAATAAAAATTAATCCCACTTTCTTAATAATGGCGGCCGTAATTAATAATTTCGCTCGTATTTCCTTTCTGATTTTCTACCGCCCAATCCATTCACTTGCACACATAATGCTTTCTTGCCAATTCAATTTTCTTTATGTAATGATTTTGTTTTTTCTTTTTTAGGTTTTTGTTAGAAAATTTCCAACTCGTGTGTTTTTTTATAATTCTAATTTTTATACTTAAATGATACAAGTTAAACCTTAAATTATAAAGTTGATGTTCTCACTCGTAATGTTTAAAAAATTGATAAGTTTGATGCTTTTGGAACTAACACTTCTTTTTTTTCTCACAAAGAATTTATATTAATTGTAGTATGAGGTTACAAAGCCTCAACCTTGTACAAAGGGAGATGATCTCCTCTACTTGTAGCCAAAAGAAGCTCAGAAACTAAAATAAAACTGAGAGTGTTCACATAAAGCTAAAAGAAAAAAAACTTATCACAAAAAACCAGCAATAAAACCATATAAAAATGATCATGAGAACGTTTCATAGATGTTCTTCAATCTGTCTTAACATCATCCATTTTTATTGCTTGTTCATCATTCTCCTTTACATGTTTGGTTTCTCTTGACTTGACGAGACTATCATTATCCGTAGCTGAGATGGCTGGTGCATTGTTGAGCAGAGGGTCAGGCGTCTCATTTGGAATTGCCAGTTCCAAATCAATGGGGTTTGGAGTAACATCCGCCATGAAAGTGTCACTTCGGTTATTGAGGATGTCGTCTATGGTAACTCGAGTGCTATACATGTCAGGAGCTTGTTCCACATTTCCAGCAGTATGTGTAAGAGGTGGCTGAGACACCATAGATCCTAGAGAGCTTGTTGATGTTCCTCATATTTTGTCGATTTTGAGCTCATTATTATGGTTATATATGGGAAATTTGTTTGTGTTTTATTGAGATTTCAGGTCAAAAACGTCCGGAGTTGGAATCATGCTTGAAGGTGGACTTTGGAGAAGTTTGAAGCGTTTTCTGGTATTCTCCACGAAAGGGAGGATCAATCGATTAACACAAGGATCGATCGATCAGTTCTTTAACGAAGAGTATGCGCACGACCTGAAGAACGACTTAACTTCTGAGAGATCGACTTAATATCCAAGGATCGATCGATCATCTCCAAGATCGATTGATCAATGCCCTTCGAAGAAACCTAATTCCACGATTTTTCAGCTCTTGTTTTGAGATGTATAAATACTCTTTTCCTATTTTATTTTTGTAAGTCGTCTTTGAGCTTTTGAAGAACGATTTTTATAGCAGCTTTTGAGTTTGTAAGCTAGGGAGAAGATCTCTTTACACTTGAGAAGAATTTCTGAACCCTATTATTATTTCTTATGAAATTTCAGTTTCAGTTCATCATGATTTACTTGGTTCATTGTTCTATGTTTGAGTAGATCTTAGATTGGATTTAGGGATTCTAGGGTTTTAGAATTCAACTATTAGGGAACAAATATGATTGATAAATAGAAGATTCTCTTTCTAATACTTGAATTTAATGCATAGATTAGCTTGAGCACCTAGTCAATGATTTTAGGTTGTTAACTTTCCAGAAGTTTATTAAAAACCAGAACTAGATTAAAACAGTAATTCCTTTACTACCAACGAGAGTTGATGCTAGGTTGGGTTGTGAGTAATTTAACCTCAACGATAAAGCCTATTTGTAATCTGAAACCAACGAGAGTTAGGATCTTTAGATTATTAGTAGAGGGGTAGATTCAACGAGAATTGGTTTATCTTTATTTATGTTCAGGCCGAGAATATGATTAGATTAGTTCCTGAATAGTTTCTCTGACAAGAGTTCTAACTTCCGAATGAATACCTGATCTCCGATTGCTTTAGTTATTTGATTACATTCACGTTTAAGTTGTTAGTATTTATCCCTCTGATTTTGATTGATATAGCTTGGGATTTGATAGAAGTCAAAAGTGTGATTTGGTTCTCTGAGGAATTCGACCCCTAAATACTGTTACGTTTGCTGTGAACTTGTAGTAGGATATAGGATTAAAACTCGTTGTATCAAGTTTTTGGCGCCGTTGCCGGGGAACCTTTAGTTGCCTTTTGATTTTCTCTTTACAGTTTCAAGTCTATATCGTTACTACGTTTTTTCTTTTTGTTCGTTTTTGTCTCTATTTAGGTGTATGACCAGAATCCGAGGTTCTGAAAAGTTACTCAACTTGGATAATCAAGAGCTTGCTAGAGTTGAAAGGGAAAACAGAAAAGCTAGGAATATGAATCCTCCAGAGAATCAAGCACAAAATCCGCAGGAGATGGCCACAGTGGTACAACAATTGCAGAGAGAGTTAGCTGAGATTAAGAGAGCACAAGAGCCTGCTCAACGCAGAGCGATAGGTGACATGGACACTCCACACACCTACTATCAAAATCGCTCAGTCATCCGACCTCCTGCGACTAAGAGGAATGATTATGAGATCAAACCTCAGCTTATTGGGTTGGTTAAGCAGTATGTCTTCAATGGACTTCCAAGCGAGAAACCTATGGATCACATAGAGAATTTCGAAGATGTATATGGTACCACAAGCTCTAACGGTGTACCTGTAGATTATGTGAAGTGTAAGCTTTTCCATCACTCACTTTCAGACAGAGCTTCTAGGTGGTTGCGTTCATTACCTCCAGAATCACTCACCATATGGGCTTATGTTCGAGCAGCATTTCTTGATCAATTCTACACTAATTCCAAGACTACAACTCTCATGAGCAAGATTTCATCGTTTTAACAACGATCTGAGGAATCTTTGAATGAAGCATGGGAGCGTTTCAAGGAATATCAACGAGATTGTCCACACCATGGATATTCTGATGAGCAACTTCTCAACACTTTCTACAGTGGAATCGAGTGGGAGTACAAGAACTCACTAAATGATGACAGCAATGGAGACTTTATAACCAACACTAGGGATGAAGCCTTCACTCTGATTGATAACTTGGCTGCAAATTCTGGTAGTCATTGTCCAGAATATGATCGAACTAAGAAAGTGAACAGTATCAAAATTCAGAGGATAGATGATATTGCTGAGAAGTGGGATATTCTGATCCGAGTAAATCAGGTTAATCAGATGAGTGTGAACAAAGTTGAAGATTCCCGAGAAGTAGCTCAAGTTCAAGATGATTCGGTTGATCCTGAAGACCAAAGGGAGGTCGATTATGTTAACTGGCAGAACATGGAACAAAACCCGAACTACCTTTCCTACAGGAGCACCAACGTCGAGAATCCTCAGGATGTTACTTTTCCAGCACCTTCATTGCCTCAAGGATCACCTTTTCAGGGAAAGCCATTCATTCAGAATTCAGGTAACAGATGGGGTAATCAGAAGCCGTTTATTCCGAATACGGGGGGAAGCAACTGGCAAAGGCCATACAAGCCTTATGTGCCACCAACGATGCAGCAGCAACAACCTTCAGCAACAACTTCAGGAACATCAAACGAAGAGATCAAGACTTTAATTCAACAACTTGCTGTTGAACAACGAAAGACTACAAGAGAGCTTAATGCTAAGATAAACAACATTTACAATGATCTGAATGGAAAGTTTGAGTCAGTTTCTATGCATATCAAGAAGCTAGACACTCAAGTGACTCAGACTGCTGAAGCTATTAAGCGTCTACAAGGGGCTTGACCTGGAAAACTTTAGAAGAATCTCAAGGAATCTTGCAATGTAGTCAATTCTGAAGTTGGGAGTTCAGTTGAGAGTAAGTATAAACCTTCTATTCCATACCCTAAGGAGCTTGTGAAGATCGAAGATCAAGGAGAGTTCACTATACCTTGTCGAGTTGGGGAGCTGGTTTTCAGTGATGCTTTATGTGATTCTGGAGCTAGTATCAATGTTATCTCTTTAGAGACTATAAAGAAACTCGGTATTGGATTGATGCAAGAACATAACTCATCCGTCTCTTTTGGAGATGCATCTTCTAAGGCACCTAGAGGAAGACTTGTTGACTTCACTCTTCTGGTTGGGAATTGCAAGATCCCAATAAACTTTACTGTTGTTGAGATGGCTAGAGAAAAAGCTATCTGATCTTATTGGGAAGGCCATTCCTCAACACAGCTAGTGCCAAGTTAGACTTCCTAAATCAGAGAGTTGTATTGCAGAATGTGGACAAGGATGTTTTATATCCTATTAGAACTTCATCAAGTAATTTCTGTGGGATGATTAGAGATGGTGAAGGAAAGCAAGTGAGCACTGAATCATTAGCTCAAGTTGCAGAACAAGATGAAGAAGACAGTGGCGGTGATGAGGAGTATGAGTTGCTTCGTGAACATGAGAAGGACTCACCTGAACGTAAAGGCACTTGTATCCTTTATCATCTTGACAAATTCTGCAATTATGATGTTAAAGGTTTAGTTATCAAAGTCTTTACAGGTAGTTTTGGCTTTGATACTTCTGGAATCTACACGCTTAAGGAGATATGTCGGGATGGAACTGTTGCATTGCTGGATGCCTCAGGAAGGACAATTCACAAGAAAGATGAACAACTAAAGAAGTTCATCATTGAGGAAATTAGTGTCCAAGGAGTGAGCAAACCTCACTCAAGCAGTTTCGCCATCTGAATAGCATCTGAGTCAATCTAATGACAGTAAAAGAGCGCTGAGTGGGAGGCAACCCACTATTAGGTAGTTTGTTTTTCATCTTTCTTTTAGTTTACATTCGTTTTTATTTTTATATTTTTGTTCAAAGTAGGAAGCTGTCAGAGAGCATCGATCGATCGATCCACACACCGATCGATCGATCAATAAGCTGAATGAGTTAGCGCGTAATCCGCAGCCCGACCAAACAAACATAACCCGACCAATCGAAGGAGATAAGACTTACCGCATGATCCATATCTCAACTTGACAATAGCAGATCGATCGAGCAATAAAACAGTGAAGAAGCGCGTGATCCATCGCACGATTCAAGACGTATGGACCGATCGACTGAAAGGGTAAGAAGAAGCGCACAAATTGTCACCCAACTTGGGAAGTCGGGATCGATCGAGCAGAAAGGGAAAACTTTGTGCACGATCCATCACCCGACATAAGGTAAGGATTGATCGTTCTTTGCTCTCGAGATCATAGATCGATCGATGTAAGGATCGATTGATCCATGGTCTAAGTTCGTCTTCTTAAACGCGTAGAACATATTTATTTCGAGCAAGTTTTAAATTTTCAATTCCACAAACTTTCAACTCTCGATTTCTCTCTCGTTTTTCATCCGTTTTTGACGATTCAAAAACCTAATCCGTTTAGATTTTCACTTTCTATATGATTATGTGGTTACTTACTTTAATTGGCAAAGGTATGCTCTCTAAATTCAAATTTTAGGTCCGATTTTGGAAGTTGAATTGGGTAAAGAGGAATTTGATTTCTGGTTATTTTCATCGACTAACTGATGCATATACCTCATTCTTTACATGAATTCGACTCCCTCTTGCTGTTTGGATGATTAAATTTCGATTAGAGACTACTTGTTAGGTTGAAGGAGAATTTCTAGAGAATTTTGGGAATTTTTAGGCTTGATTTTGATGATTGTGGTTGGATTGATGCATTGCTAGATGTTGATCTTGTTTAATAGAGTAGCAATCGAACCACTTACCCATTTGTATGCCTAAATTTTTGAATTCTTGTGAATTTTCTCGATTAGAATCATTTTTTCGGTTATGTCTCTGTTCTTTCATTGCAGATGGTTCGAACGTCGTCAACTAATCCCAAGAAGCCTACAAAGAAGGTCAGAGCATCTTTGAATCTTCATTGTGGTCAGTTATCGCAACAACATAGTTATGCACCTGGATATGGACAACTTGGTGAGAGTTTGCCTTGGCCGAGACCAGAACAGATATATTTCATCGATACTGTGGCGAGCAGGGACACTCCTTATGTCAAAACTACAGCAACTTATAAGAATAAAAAGGAAGGAGATGGATGGAAGAGTTATCATGAGAGCGTCTATTATCAGCTCCTCACTAACACCTTGATCCCGACGAATTTCCTTTGCCATGAGACATTGCATTGTATGGGAATCCTTAAGGATGTTACTAAGCTGCTCGATAATCTCGGTTTAACCAGGTTTTGTTTTGATTCTTATCCACTCTATCCAGAGGTCGTTAGGCAGTTCTTAGCGATATGTGATCTACATATGAGTGATAATCCTCATAGTCTAGTTTATGCTCAGTACCTTACGTACATGTATAGAGGAGCTCTTTATACAATCACCATTCAGGAGTTGTGTCAAGTTTATGGTTTTATGAGATTGCAGTGGGACAGAAACCACTGAAGAATTCTCCTCCGAAGAATGCATTGTGGTACTTCTTGTCTGGTGATGGGTATCAGGGTAAGTCTTCAAAGCTTACTCACATCAGGAATCCTGTGATTCGGATAGTTGTCAAGCACATTGGGTCGACCATTCTCGCTAAGGAAGAGTCAGGCAGTGTCACCAAGTCTCAGCTAGAGTACTTGCACGAATCCATCTATCCTTTGGTTCCAGATCTTTACCAAGATCCTTTTTATGTTACAGGTCCTCCTTTGAACATGAATTGGGGGTATCTATTTGCTAATGAGCTGATCAAGTGCAGATTCAGAGGTGACCCAAGGAAGAGACTTGTTGAACCGATTGGTAGCCTCTTAACACCGATCTTTAGATTTCATGGATTAGATCTTAGTCAGACAGAGGTTGTGGAGAGGATCGATTTGATTAATACAGGTGCCTTGGCCAGATTTGGATACTTTCTGGAGAAGAAACAGTGGACTTTCTTCGATGAAACACCGTAGATGATGTATGTCATTCTTTCTCCTCCTCAATTCACTTCTGTCACCTGCAGAGAGAATGTAGAGTTTCGGCCAGATTTGACACATCCTGAGATTTCTAGCAAGCTTAAGTAAAAGGAACCTGCACCTCTTGCCAGATCTAGGAGAGCTCAAGCTTCCACTTCTGTTCCATCCGCACCTCCAACTACTCAACCTTCAGGGTTTTTGCTTCCCGAGTTTCCTGAAGAACAACTTGGACTACCACATTACTCACCGGACTTCACCGATCAGCAGCTTCGTGAGTGGCATGTCAAAAATAAGAGGAGGAAGAGATCGATTCAGGGAACGATTTGGGATGCTTTGAGGAAGATCCCAACTTCTTTGTGTATGAGTGCACCTACAGCTAATAGAGATGAGTCTGTCCCTATGCCTATCGCACCTACTAGTCGACCAGATTTTGCTAGATATCTGTCAGATGATGATGAGGACGATCAGCCACTGGAGCATCGTTTCCCTCGATGTCGCAGAGCATATTGGGATCGAGACAGCCAGAGTCCTGAGTAGCTTCTTGGCTACTTCCTACCTTTGTTTCAGTTTCGTTTCATTTTCTGTTTCTTATGCATTTTTGTGTCTTTTCTTTTGTTTATTTTTATATCGGGACGGTGTAAAGTAAGTGTGGGGGAGAACACTTATTGACTAACGCATTTTTCTATTTTGTTTCTTTTGCATTCTCGACTATTTCTTTTATTTGTTTCTGTATTTTAAGCTTTTGAGACTGACATCAGACTATTTGATTTTTGATTTTCTCAGCATTATCATGGACTCAGTATTGCTTGAATAGCATTTGTCAGGAATCGATCAGACTATTGGAAAACTTAGAGACAAAGCACCACTTAGTTTCAGAGCACATTCATCTTAGCTTTCAGAGGATTTCATGCTGATTTCACACCTAACCTGACTTAATCCTCTCGTCAAGGGAATTGGTAATACACCAGGAATGTTCCTTCTTTTTACTCAATGAAAGATGTTCCTTGTAAGTCTGGTTATGTTTCTCTCTTCATCATTTTCAGGCATTTTAAGCCAAATTCTGATGGTACTCGATTTAAGCTTTTGCATGAAGTTAGCCTAGGGTAAAATTTTCCCAATGACACTGCAAGTTTTTAAAGTGAATTGGACGTTTCTGAGGATATATCCAATGACGTAATCCTTTTCACTTTACTAACTAGCTTACCGAGGGAAACTCCAGTGAAGCAACTCATGTATATTCTTTAGTTAGCAAATAATCAGCCAAGTAATTAAAAAAAGATACCCTAAGCAAACCTGGGAAGAGTTGGTTTTATGAAAATAGAGAGATGGAATCAGATTGAAGGTAGTCTAGAGAGTAGAAGTAGGAACTTTTCATCTTTTGATCGATATTCCCTTGAATGAGACTGCACTTAGATTTATTAGGAAGTCAGTATGGAGAATCTGATTGTTTGTTTTGAATTGTGACGCGAGATTGTTATGTTTTCCAAGTCTAGGAGAAGTACAAGGAGGTGTTGATTCTGATAAGTAATACTCTTGTGATCACTTTGGACTTGATGTGCAGGATCTGGAGAGAGTCATTTGTTTGATGAGATGTGATCTTCCTACAGTCTTTTCTTTCTTTTCTTGGGGACAAGCAAGAAGCTAAGTCTGGGGGATTGATGTTCCTCTTATTTTGTCGGTTTTGAGCTCATTATTATGGTTATATTTGGGAATTTTGTCAGTGTTTTATTGAGATTTCAGGTCAAAAACGTTCGGAGTTGGAAGCATGCTTGAAGGTGGATTTTGGAGAAGTTTGAAGCGATTTCTGGTATTCTCCATGAGAGGGAGGATCAATCGATCAACACAGGGATCAATCAATCAGTTCTTTAACGAAGGTATGCACACGATCTGAAGAATGACTTAACTTCTGAGAGATCGGCTTAATATCCAAGGATCGATCGATCATCTCGAAGGTCGATCGATCAATGCCCTTCAAAGAAACCTAATTCTACAATTTTTCAGCTCTTGTTTTGAGACCTATAAATACTCTTTTCCTATATTATTTTTGTAAGTCGTCTTTGAGATTTTGAAGAACTTTTTTTACAGCAGCTTTTGAGTTTGTAAGCTAGGGAGAAGATCTCTTTACACTTGAGAAGAATTTCTGAACCCTATTATTATTTCTTATGCAATTTCAGTTTTAGTTCATCATGATTTACTTGGTTCATTGTTCTATGTCTGAGTAGATCTTAGATCAAATTTAGGGATTCTAGGGTTTTAGAATTCAACTGTTAGGGAACAAATAGGATTGATGCATAGAAGATTTTCCTTCTAATACTTGAGTTTAATGCATAGATTAGCTTGATCAGATAGTCAATGATTTTAGGTTATTAACTTTTCAGAAGTTTGTTAAGAACCAGAACTAGATTAGAAGAGCAATTCCTTCACTACCAAAGAGAGTTGATGCTAGGTTGGGTTGTGGGTAATTGAACCTAAACGGTAAAGCCTATTTGTAATCTGAAACCAACGAGAGTTAGGATCTTTAAATTATTAGTAGAGGGGTAGATTCAATAAGAGTTGGTTTGTCTTTATTTATCTTCAAGCCGAGAATATGATTAAATTAGTTCCTGAATAGTTTCCCTGACAAGAGTTCTAACTCCCGAATGAATATCCGATATCGTATTGCTTTAGTTATTTGATTACATTCACGTTTAAGTTGTTAGTATTTATCTCTCTGATTTTGATTGATATAGCTTGAGATTTGATAGAAGTCGAAAGTGTGATTTGGTTCTCTTAGGAATTCGACCCCTAAATACTATTACATTTGATGTGCACTTGCAGTAGGATATAGGTTAAAACTCGTTGTATCACTTGTCCAGTCATCTGTTGATTTGTCCCTGTCAGAAGAGACTCTGTGGTTTGGACACAGATGCACTAGACAGAGGAAATAGTCCATCGGGGTGAGAACGTGAGTGCAGAATGTTGTTGAGTGAGTGATTCGCTGGCAGTTGAAGCAGAGCCTTGCAACCCAGTCATAGTAATATTGAATCTGAAATTTTTCACTGTTTTGATAGTAAACAGCCCTATAGTACCTTAGTCTCTCACCAATGTTAAAGCTCACTTTGACTCGAATCAGAAAAGGTCGAGTAGTTGAGGGGTTATTCATATCAATCCCTAAAACTTCACCGACAAGAGATGCTAGAGCACATACCACTTCTTCGGATGCATATTGGTTAGGGATATGGCGAATCTGAACCCATAAATGGACCTTATTCAATGATCTGAAGGCTTGATTGTTCACCCATTTTCCGCCGCCACCAACCATCCATTGTACAACAACGGTTGCACTCTGAATATTGCATCAATGTCTTTCTCCCTTTCAAAGGAAAATTGAGCATGCTCTTTATCGAGCATTCTCCTGCGAACCACATTATGCAAACATGAGTCCTTGGGAAGATCCTCTATCATGTTTTGGACGCTCTGTTCAGTCGGGTTGAGAGCTCTTATTAGAAGGCTCTTTCGGTTTGAGATCTAAGTTCCATAGTACATTGGAGTGGAGAGGAATGGCGGGGGATTCTTCTTTCCTAGGTCAAATTGATTTAGAGCTTGCCAGAGATTGTTGTCCATTTCTTCTTGTGAGTGATTTGTATGCTTGTACTTTCTGCTGTGTTGGTTTATAAGCCTTTTTATAACCTTTTTGAACCTTGGTAATGAGGAAACTCTTCATCTTCTCCCTTTAGAAATCTTTAATTCTCGAGAGAAGCAACCAAATCTTGCATAGTAAAGGGAGAGAACTAAAAGTATAGTGATGCACGCAATGAGTTGCGGTTTCCAATAGTATAGTGTGAGGAGATGAGCCATTTTTCTCTGACAAATGCCACGTGACTGAAGCTGATTTCTAGTTCTTTGGCGGCAGTCAAAATTCTTGTTTTAGAATTAATTAAAATCGAATTGCAGAGACTAGAGTAATCATTACCAAATGGATAAGACAAAGAACATCATTGCACCTTGATAATCGCAAATCAACAACAGAAAGGCAACTAGGTCCTTAGATAGGTATCTTGTGAGTTGGATTAAAGAATCTGTTGTCCAGATAAGACAAGTGAATCTGACAAGAAGAAAAGGACAAAAGCTCAGGGTGAGGTTAGTGATATATCTTGTTTATACCGACGTATAATTTACTAATTCATATGTTTTCTTTAGTCTTTGTTGTGTTTTTAGAGTCCTTTTAGATACAAGGATACTTTGGATTTCACATGCTGAGTAGGATTGGAGCTTAACTCTAGATTTTTCCACTACAAAACAAAAGATCGATCGATCAACACCAAGATCGATCGATCACAACTTTTAAGGAGAAAACTACACTCAATCCATTGATCGACTCTCATGTTTGACACGATTGACCTCCATCCATCTATATCGTGTACACAATCCACTACACGACCGAGCACTCTGAGATCGATCGGGCTATTAAAGAAGAAGTTACGCACGATCCTTTGCACGACTTGGAAGTTTCACGATCAAATGAAGAAGCATTGATCGATCAATCAGTTCAAGGATCAATCAATCAATGACCCTGCGAAGCGAAAACCAGATTTCCTTATTTTTGTACCAGTTCAGTTTACTCTATATATTAGGTTAAAAACATGTTTTTAGAAATCAGAAAGTTACAGATGTTTGTTGTAACCTAGACGAGAAGATTTTGGATCTCTACACCATTGGAGAAGAATCTCTAAACCTCTAT
>OVBA01006927.1:0-15857 GCA_900406435.1 Lepidium aucheri
CAAATTTTAAAATTTTTATGAATATATAAAAATATTTATAATTTTTTTTTGTAAAAAATAATTTTTTTCTATAAAAAAAAGAGTCGTTGGTCGCTACGGCTATAAAACGAACAACATAGCGACTGACAAACAACATAAAACTAGTTTTTTGATCGCGGTCGCTGGTCGTGGTCACTGGTTGCAGTCACTAGCAACCACAAAACAAACAGGGTCCAAACGATACAATTCTGACGAAAGAATCACATCTTCTTCGATAATATCAAGCGGAATCACGGGGTTATTCGATTCATGACTAAGAAGTGTACACCCCACTGGCATACCTTGATTATTAAGCTCTTCAACCTCCCCACAATCCCAAAAAAACCCCTAACAAATTGGGTTCAATTAGGGTTTTTGGGATTGAGCATCAATGCAGATGAAGAAGATGATCTCTTTTTGGAGATATGTGAAATTTGATTTGGCAATAGAAAAATTAAAAATGATGCATAAGTTAATTTTTGAATCATAACCAAATTAATAGGCTTCTTAAGAAATTTGTTGATCCAAAACATAAGTTTATTTTATTCTATAGTTTATAACACGGTTAAAATGAGAGTGTCTCCCGTTTTAATATATAAGACTAGGATTATACACATACTATACCGTGGGATTTGATTGTTTTTTTCAACTTGTGTTCATTTGGTTCTTAGATCTATATTGATATGTTTGAACATTATTTTCGAGATATTACTCTAATGACCCAAAACCCGAACCGAAATCAACCCAAATCAGAAGAATCGAATCCAAACCAAACCCGACAAAATATTCCAATGGATCCTAAACCTATATATTTAGGAAACCGAACCGAAACCAAATCAAAACAAGATTCTAGAGATGCTTTAATTAAATCTTTATTTATTTTGGATTTTCTTATAAAAATACTCTTACTCAAACTCGATCTATACCAAACCGAACCCGATTTGAAAAATAAAAATAACCAAATAAGTGTTACATCAAAAAAGCCAAAAACCAAATTAGAAGAACCCGACTCGAAAAAATATCATAATTAGTGCTAAATCTATGTATGTGGAGAACCGAATTCAAACCCGAACCAGAACCGAATCAAAAATCAAATTTGTACATGATATATTTTAATTTATTTTAATTTTTTAAGAGTTTTTTCTAATTAATTTTTGTTAATTTTAAATTTTTATATAATAGTTATAACCAAACTCACCTTAGGCCTATTTTTAAGGTAGTTATGAATCATATGTTAAAGTTATCCTAAAGTTTATAACACGGTCAAAATGAGAGTGTCTTCCGCATTAATATAAGATACTATACACGTATGCTTTTGGTGTTCTCATGAGTCATGACTTAAATAAAATATTTTGCTAAACCTAACTTTTGTTTTGTCAACATTTGATAGACAAGGAACGATCCATAGACTAAAGCCCACCCCAAAATTCCTTTTTAAATTATCATAATGTAGCGAGTAGGAATCGAACCATTGTGTCAAGTCATTAGCTGATCATCCTAACCACCAGACTAAGCAACTCAGCTTCTAAACCTAATTTAAACTATCAAATCCGTCCACTTAATCATCTCATTAGCATAAAGAACACAATAAAAGATAATATTAAGTTTTAATCCCACCATTCATATCACTATTTTTACAATTATAGTTCTATACAAAAGATAATTATCAATAACTTTTACTTTACTTGCCAATGAAACGACTTTGAAAACATAGAAATATAGACATTTATATATCACAAATTAAACTTATCGTTCTCCTCTCTGTTCAGGCGTCAAGCCTCCCTTGCCACATTGAGGACAGCTCTTCATACCAAATCCTTGACAATCAAAACATCTGCAAATTTTAAACAATCCCAAGTTTACTCATTGAGCTTGAAAATTTTGATTTAATTTTTAAACTTTGTGTTTAGCTTTTACTTACTTCCACCTCTCAAACATATTCCCGTTCTTCTTATTTTTACCCGTTCCCTGAGATAACACAGGATTTTTCTTTTCTTTTTACACACATATATAGTTATATACAAATATGCTCAATGCGATAAAAGTATATATGCATAGATTTAGATCAAAGAAAGAGTGAGATAAATAGGTATTATGTATGGTTCGGAAGTTAGTACCTTGCAACCGGGACACTCAATTGCTCCTTTAGCTCCACAAGTCTTGCAACTGTTGAATACCTACTTATTTCATCAAGTAAGCAAAGTTTTGAAGAATTAGTAAAACTATTCATTGACGATGGTAACATCATATTGTATGTAGATGTTTTTAGATAATGGTAAGTTGCAGTTTCTTACCGAACCAAAAGAGAAGTTTCCAATCTTTGCTGCCGAAACTTTGATGAAATTGTGTTGTCTTGCAACAATATGTGTTCTGTTCTGCGAGATAGAAATTGACGGAACAGAAAAAACTAGAATCTTCGATTCTAAAGATAACTCACTGCAACAAAGTTGAAATTTTAACATTTTGTAACTCAAAATTGTAAGACGAAGAAGTAACAGAGATATGTATAGCTATGCATACAAGTGATAATGAAGATGGATGGTGAGAGGGAGTTTTAAGAATTTATGAATTGATCGGTCGTGGTTTCTGGATATCGATCATGTGGAGGTAATGTATTCATCAGGATTGACTTGCAATAAGTTTTTTTTGCTTGATTATAAAAAATATCAATCATATATTCATTTTCTATTTTTAAAACTGTTATTCATACTTCATTTTTAAAATATTTCAATCATGTAATCCATCATAATAATATGTACTACTTTTATCAATTGGTTTTGGTTTTTATCAATTGAATAAATTCATATCATCCTTTTTTGTTATGTAAGATTGATTGCATCATTTATTCTCTTATGTATCATTGTACATTGTAATCTTTCAAATCAAATACTATTCAGATTGGGACGACGATCTGAATCCTCCTCAAAAGTTTTATATAGCACCAAAATTTCATGAACTATGACCCTCTTTAAATTTCACCTTTTCCATAAGCTAAATATTAATTTCTCCTTCTACATAAGTTTGAATACTAATTTACCCCTTTACATAAGTTGAATACTAAATTTCCCACCTTATCAAATTAAATTTGGTTTACCGGTATATAGTAAACCAAAACCTACGTTAATTGTTCCAAAATCCCCACTTAAACCAGATTTCATTTATTTAAACCAGGTTTACACCCAATTTAATGACCCGAGAATCACACTTACCCGTTTTCAATTGCTGATCAAAACTAAAATAAATCCCCAAATTTCTCTGTTACGAACCCTAAATCATGAAGTCTTAATTTTCTAAATCTTCGACGAATCTTATCGCAAATACAGATGGCGAAATCGAAATAGGATTTGATGGATCTAATCGAGTTCATCCATCCCCGATTAGGAGAACCACCAGACGATGACAAACACTCGTGAAGAAGATCTAGGTACTTTAACACAAAAAAGTAGAGGAAGCAGTAGTCGATGAAGTAGAAGGTTAAATAGAAGATTAAGTAGAAGTAGATGACTGTTGAGATCTCTAAATAACAGACTATGTTCGGCTAATTGTTTTTGGAGGTTAAATGACCTTATGTCTGTATATATTTTAGAATCTTATGTCTCCAGTCTATTAGTTGTTTAATCATTAACAACAAAGTGATAACTAGGGCCGGGATAATACCCGAAATCCGAAATCTGACCTGAACCCGATCCGAAATACTCGAAACCGAACCGAACCGAAACTTAAAAAATATCCGAACGGGTTTTAGATCACAAAAATACGGGTACCCGAACCCGATCAGGTAAAAATCAAAATCCGAACGGGTACCCAAAATACCCGAAATATATAATATATTTTAAAATAATTATTTATATATATACATTTAATTACACAAATATAAGAAATTTTAACTATAAATCTATATATATTATTCATTTTAGAATCGAAATAACATATATATTTTAAATTAAATTATGGGGTTTTAAAACTTTTTTTTAGTTTTTTTGAATTTTTTTTATAAAATATTAAGTAAAAATTCGGATACCTGAACATGACCCGAACCCGAACTGAACCCGATCCGAAATAGAGAATTTTATAAGAATCGGATCCAATCCGAACCCGAAATTAAATACCGGAATCCGATCCAAACCCGCAAAATACCCGATCAGATCTTATATAGGTAAACCCGAAATACCCGAAACCTGAAATACTCGACCCGATCGGGTACGGCTACCTGAATACCCAGACCTAGTGATAACACAACAAAACAACTTCATTAGTTTACCAATGACAAAACAATAGCAACAATTCTCAATTTTTGGATTAAGATTTTGAGATATAATTATGGGATTACGATTTCAAGATGTAAACGATTTTGAAGTCTCAATTATGAGATTATGTTATTCTTCATTACAAATGAAACAAAGATAAACGATTTTGAAGTTTAATTTCGAAGTTTTCTGGGATTTAAATTCGAAATCAGTTCTGGGATTTAAATTCGAAATCAGTTCTGAGTTTTTAGTAACTAATGGATCAGATTTGGAAAAACATAAACGGGTCAAATTATTAGATTTCGGATCACGTAATATTGGTTCGAAAGTAGAATCTTAATAGTTCAATCCTTTACCAAACAAACCAATATTGGGGGAGGGAGAAATTAATATTTAATTTCTAGGTAGGGAGAAATTTAAAAATGGTCATAGTTAATGGAATTTTGGTGTTATATAAAACTTTCGAAGGGATGTAGATCGTCCATCTATTCAAATTGAGATGACAGAAAAAATACTATTTTTAAAATAAATTCATCAAATATAATTTTTTTTTTGTCAAACATAATTGAGAATAAGATATTATTACTGGAAAAAAAGAAAGAGACAAAAGGATAGAGTTTATTAACGAGAAACAGTGAACACGATCCCAAACTAGGAAAGTACGGAAACGCCCCTAGTCTATGCGACTTCCAAACGTTACGATCACCTGAAACCATCGCCGGCTTCAGAAAAAGTCCGACCGATTTTCCGAGGGAGATAGATCGGGGATGGCAAAATCGGAAAACCCAAGCACTTCTACTTTCTCTTCTTTCGCCAAGAATCAATCCACCAACGATGCCGAGTCCGATCCCGATTCTTACGCCCTCGAGAAATTCATGCTTTACGAAACCAGAGCGGTAAGCTGAAGCCACTTAGCAATCAAGATTTCGAAATTAGTTTCTAAATCTTCTGTTTATGTTTGAGATTAATGAGGGATGTTTGCATCGAAATTCATTTCCTCATTTGATTAACCATCACTTTCACTTAGGCGCTCTCTAATGCAAAAATATGTGTTGGAAATCATCGATTGTAATTTCTCGGCTGTTTTTTCGTGCAGAGGTTTTATCTAGTTGGGAGTGATAGGAATAAAAGGTTTTTCAGAGTGCTAAAGATTGATCGTTCAGAGCCATCTGAGCTTAACATCAGTGAAGATCCGGTTGTATATTCACCTCAGGAGATCAAGAGTCTGCTTCAACGTATAGCTGAAGGCAATCGTGCTACTGGGGGACTGGCTTTTGTGGCCAAAGTCTACGGAATTGCTGGTTAGTCGTGGCAATGTTTGTCCTGTTGTATCTCTGCTTTTTTTTCCTCTTGAGCTAAGTTGGGTAAAAATTATGCCTTGTAGGTTGCGCTAAGTTTATGGAGTCTTACTACTTAATTTTGGTGACAAAACGGCGACAGATTGGGTGCGTATGTGGGCATGCCATATATGCTATTGATGAAAGTCAAATGATTAGTGTTCCACATGCAACTATACAATCTGATCTTGCCAATTCTAAAACTGAATTGAGGTTTGCTTCTGCGAACATTGATTGCCTTTTGAAATCCGACTATTACTAAATGCTGATTTACCTGATGCTCGGTTCCTATTTTTAGTGCACATTATATGATATGACAAAGTTCTGAGCTCTGAGTTCTTTGTCTCTTTCCTCTATTTTCAGGTACAAGAAGCTTCTGTCAAGTGTAGATTTGACAAAAGATTTTTTCTACAGTTACACTTATCCTATAATGCAGAGCTTGCAAAAAAATGTTTTGTCATCTGGTGAGGAAGGGGTGCCCTATGATAACATATTTGTATGGAATGCATATCTGACGCAGCCTATTCGATCAAGATGCAACAACACCATTTGGACACTGGCGTTAGTTCATGGGCATTTTAAGCAGGTATATTGAGGCTTTTGTGGTTTCACCTCTGTGCACTTACGTTTGGCACCAGGAGAATTAATAAGCTTCTAACTAATTTTCTTGTTTCCCCATCATTCAGATAAGGCTATCGATATATGGAAGAGACTTTAGTGTTACTTTAGTCTCCAGACGTTCTCGACATTTTGCTGGCACCCGGTAAGAATTCATTCTAAACAGGCCTCTCATAGATGATGAAGTCATGGTGGCTGTTTTGACTTTCTAATGCCCATTTAGTAAGATCTTGTAACTTTTGGAACTTTGGATACAGCGAACATAGTATAGAGTAGTGTGAACTCTTCTAGGCTAGTTTGAATGCTTGTCTATTGTTTTTAGTAAAACATATATCCCTTTTTTATTTTGTAAATATTTTTTATCACAGTTACTTGAAAAGGGGAGTGAATGATCGTGGAAGAGTTGCAAACGATGTTGAAACAGAACAACTTGTTCTTGATGATGAAGCTGGATCATGCAAGGGAAAAATGAGCTCAGTGGTGCAGATGCGGGGATCAATCCCACTCTTTTGGTCGCAAGAGGCCTCCAGATTTAGTCCTAAGCCTGATATTTTCTGTGAGATTCTAAGTAAAATGCGTGTTTTAATTTTTCTTAGACTAAATAACCGTGTGTGATGTTGCTGATCTACGTAGCTTTGTAGTGGATGACTCCTGGTGTTTTTATTTTGGTTTTTGGCCTCAGTACAGAGGTACGACCCTACATACGAGTCAACCAAAATGCATTTTGAAGACCTGGTGAATCGATATGGGAACCCAATCATTGTGCTCAACTTAATCAAGGTTATTTTTTACATTTATTATTTAATGTTTTGTAAAGATATGGTTATGGCCACTGTACTTACAGAGATTTAATCCATGAAAATATACAGACAGTTGAGAAAAGACCTAGGGAAATGGTTCTAAGACGTGAGTTTGCGAATGCAGTGGGTTATCTAAATTCAATTTTTCGTGAAGAAAATCATCTCAAATTCATTCACTGGGATTTCCATAAATTTGCAAAGAGGTAAAATGCTGTGAAATTTCCCCCCCCCCACCGTTTAATTGGAACTCACATTGCTTTCTATTGTCCATGTTAAAGCAAGTCGGCAAATGTATTGGCTGTTTTGGGTGCTGTGGCAAGCGAAGCCCTCGATTTAACTGGATTATACTTCAGTGGCAAGCCTAAAATTGTTAAGAAGAGGGCTAGCCAACTTAGGCATGCTAGCACTGGAAGGTATTATTGTGATGATATATTCTGCCACTCACTTACGTAGTCAGAATTCTGGTCTGTTTTGTAAACTGCTTTTCTTATTTCTAAGCACCGGAGCTATTAGTTACTATTCTCGCTGTAATAGAATAGTTACTGCAGGGAATCTTCTCTCCGTGATTTAAGAGCTTACTCTGCGGAATTTTCAAAGGGCGAGAATAAAACTGATATACTTAGTGCTCTTGCTAACCGGGAGAAGGAGACGAAGCTAAGCCAACAGAAAAAAGACGATGGAATTGATTCTTCAGCTCCTCGTTATCAAAGTGGTGTTCTGCGTACTAACTGTATTGATTGTCTGGACCGAACAAATGTAGCACAGTATGCATATGGTTTGGCTGCTTTAGGCCGGCAGCTGCATGCAATGGGTTTGAGCGATACACCAAAAATCGATCCTGACAGTAGCATAGCTGCTGCACTTATGGATATGTACCAGAGCATGGGAGATGCCCTTGCACAACAATATGGCGGCTCCGCTGCTCATAATACTGTATAATACCCCTCTTATCAGCTTTAACCAGTTATTTTTCCTTTGTGACAAAATAATATCTTTGGTATCTGTTAACATTGCTGAATGGATTATAGGTTTTCCCAGAAAGGCAGGGAAAATGGAAGGCCACGACACAGTCTAGAGAGTTTCTCAAGTCTATCAAACGATACTACAGTAATACCTACACCGATGGTGAAAAGCAAGATGCCATAAACTTGTAAAATACTTCAATCTCTTGCACAATCACTTCAGTTTTTTGCTAGTTTGTTAGTGATGTTGCACTAGGATGGAGGATCTAGGATTAAGTTTTTGTGTTCTTGCTTCATTGACGATGTACATAGAGGCAATAGAACCCTGGCATTACCACTATTACCTAAGGCTCACTGATAATATCGACTAAAGATATTGAGTCCTAGAGGAATCGTTGGCTTAGAACGTTTTTTTCACGTTTCTACTGAGGCTCAGGTCCTTAACGAATTTTATTGCGAGCAGATTCTTGGGCTATTTTCAACCTCAAGAAGGAAAACCTGCTCTTTGGGAGCTGGATTCTGATTACTATCTCCATGTGTCTGGGATTGGAGATGATATTTTCCCAGAAAGGGGGTAAGATTTACATCTAATGAACCTAGATGAGTCAGATTATGGGTTTAATGACTTTTGAACTAGTTCGAGAAATACCAAAGATGTTAAATTAGATTCCGGAAGACAGATCATAACCTGTGGTTGCGTATGATATTTACTTTTGGGTGTATTTCAGGTTCCAGTCCGTTGGTAAACCCATGAGTGGTATTGGAGTCAATCTTGCACCAGTGCCGGCTTTCAGAGAAGACTTCTCACGGAAGAAGCTAACGTCGTTTGACAAACTGATAGAGCAGACATGCAGTTCAATAAAGAACGTGAGGCTTTCTAACGAGACAGACCAAAGGCCAGGTGGCAACAGTGGAAGCACTGGTGTGGCTCCTGATGCAGCGTAATGATCTTCAATGAAACTTTCAGTCATCTAATTAGCCTTTTCGATGAGTTTTGGGAAAGGCCGAATCCTTTTCCAGTTATTTTTGCGTTCAATAGAAGTTTTATCCCTATAAGAAAGTAAAGAGATGGTTTCTAGTTTAAAAAAGAACATAATATTTAGTTCAACCGAAACATTGACTTTTTTCGAATCTAACCTTTTTTCTTTTCTTGACATTCTTATCTGCAGTGAGATTCAGCTCAAGAGCCCCAATTGGCTATTTGGTTCAAGAAAGCCCGAAGAGAGTGGTTCTGCCACAAAATCCGGTGCAGACGATACTGAGAAGGGAGTGACCTCGAGTGAGAGAGTCAATGATTTCTGCAACTTGGATTGGCTTTCCGAGTCCAACGACCATCAAGAAGATATTTTTCAAAGGTACTGATATTTTTACCTTCCCTCTCCGAAATGTAAAACATCCATTAGTATGCATTTTCTTAAAATTCCTTTCTTGTAATTATTGGCATACTCATTACTGAGTGATACTCGCAACTAATGACCAAACCATGGTCTAACACGTAACTGCAAAGTTCTGGCAGTTTCAGACTCTACGTTTTGCCTCCGCTGCATCAAAGTACTTATTGTCGTTGTTTCAATTTACAGGTACCTATCGATTACAGCAACGAATGAAGCCAACGGTTGGTATGGTGGTACCCTCCTGGGTGACCAAGATGAAAACAGCGAAATTTACAGACATTACGCAGAATTCTGTCAGGTTCAGATTCTTTATCTTTCTGAAATGCAACATATTCTGCATGGGTTGATTGGATCTCAGATACACAACTAATTCGTTTCTTTTATGATCCCTTTAAAACAGTGTCCAGCAATGGAACCGTTTGAGAACGATCATGAGTTAGATCAGAACTCGGCAGATGTTCTTCACATGAATACTATCGATGTAATGGACATTGGAGAAAATGAAACGGAGATGGAAAGCGCTTTAAATGAGTACGCTCATATCAGCAGTGATCTCGGGATCATTCCGATGCAATGCAAAACCTTCGCTACAGATCCGTGTTGGCTAGCCAGATGGCTCGTTGGAGATGATAAGATCCCAAAGGTCATTTAATCACGAAACCAAATAGTTTTGCGCCCAAGAACATAACGTCCCACACTATAAAACTTTTCTTTTGGTTGCAAGTTTGTGAATGTGTTTGATTTGTGCATTTTGTGATAGGTATATATATAAAAGGGCCAAACCCAAAGCAATGTTTTGTACCCCAAAAAGAATTGTTGGTTTATGATTAAACTCACGTATAATGAAACAAAAGCATATACGAGTGATTCAACCCCAGAGGCAAAAACTAGTTCCCTTCGCTTCCCTCTTACAAATTTTTTCACTTGTGTTCCTTGATACACTCTACTATAAATATAATCATTTTTTGTTTTTCACACTTACAGTAGCATATCTGACTTGGCTGGTAATCTCTTGAAGAAATTAGCAGGTGCGGAAGGCATTCTGCTCCTGAACCGCGGATGGCGCAGCATGAAGAGTCCGATTATGATTGCAATAACCTGGAACGGTGTGACATAGATAAACACGGCCCAGATCAATGCAAAGACGATGAATAAAGCAGTTGCTCTAGGGTCTCTCCAGCTGAGAAGAGCTTGAACTCTCTCCCCTTGAGTAGCCAGATCGCCGACCACTGTCTGAACTCTACCACCGACGCTCCTAAGCCTATCGTACCTCATTCTGACAATGTCTGCTGGTCTACTGGTCGGGAAAGTGTCAAACTCCTCATCTAGCTCGTCTGGATGTGCGTTGTCTGCTTGGGACACACGAGCATCCATATGAGGCGGGTGTCTTGGTCTGTACCGGTAATTCCACATGCCTATTACAAAGAGGTAGAGGAAGACTGTGGGTAATATTAGTTCTGGGTAGCAGACAAGAATCAAGAACAGAACGTGGACCAGACACGTTGTTATCGGGTTTCTCCATGTGCAGATATCGTTGAACCACTTGCAGACAAGAGTGACCGAGGAGAGAAGCGACATGATTCTGCTGAAATTGGCTTTGCTTCTCCTCAGACTGAACATATGGTAGTCTACATCAAGCATGTACTCCACTACCTCTCGTCTCAGTGGTGGCTCGGACCTTGATAATCTTGTTGCAACTATTTGCATTGCCTGATGCCGAAGCAAGTCAATATGCCTGACTGGTATTGGTTGAATGTAATGCATTTTGGGTAACAATGGTCTTCCGTATTGCGCCATCATGTTAACAAAGGCGGTGCAAGTGTACCTCAGAGCTAGCTGAAGCTCACCGTTCTTCTTTAGACCACCAGGCGTAAGAACCAGCAAGGGGTAGTAATGAGTGTAAACCCGGTCTGTCTCCAGTGTAGATAGCCTGACTCTAACTTTCCCAATTCTCTGGTCCCTAGAGTCACCACCATCGTTGACATGAGAATTGTCAAAGACTCCAATTGTTATAACGGTGCAAGGATCATGAACTTCCCAAGTATATTGCTCGTTCCACTTAGGTGCAAGTGCATCTAAGAGAGTCCTAGTTCGCACCCATTTGTTCCCATATTTGGCCACACAGTAGGGATCAGTCATTCTCCCATCTTTACCTTTCATAGGCATCAAGTTCCTAGCACTGAGAATCCCGAGTTCCAGTATCCCGATGCTCGGCTTTCTTAAATGCTTTGAAGACGGTTGCAGATCACTGCTGAAATGCGTGGACTCATCAAGAACATGGTACCCAGCTTCTATACAAACCCGAAGCAGAATCTTACTAGAGAATTTCTCTTTTTTTTTCTCTGTCTCTTCCTCCACAGACATTGAATGTCTCTGTAGATTGAACCACCGTGGATCAGGCATTTTCCCAGTCTCTTGCCTTACCGGAACATCCCTAACATGTATATACATCCTCCCCAAGATCTCATCTTTCCCCGGACCAATCCTATCATCAACTGATACAATCACCATATCCTCAAAAGGCTCTGATACAACAAACATAAGCTCCTCGTGCCACTGTGGATTCATTGTTCGCATCTGAGGCGTCCTCGTTGCTCTCATCTGATTCCCTGCTTGAATCTTCACAATCGCATCAGGTACTCTCCCTTTATCAGACGGAACAAGATCCTGAGCTTCCATCACTTGAATTCTCAGGTAATACAGCTTCGGCGAAAAGTAAACTTTGGACCGCGTGTTTGAAAGGTTGGAGTGGCTCACACGGTGCGCGTCGGAGTGCCAAGCATCTGGAAACGATTCATCAGCTTGAGTTCCCATCCACACAGCAAGCATTACCTCTCCTCTGTTCGTCTTCATCCCTTTCTTGTCCTCTAGCCTGTACCACTGTGGAGCCAAAGGACTATCAGGAGGAACTCTGAGTGGAACTTCAGTTAGATCAATTTGGACTCTTCCCACGAAATCGTCTTTAGTCAATAGATCTTTGTCTTTCACAGTGACTTCAAGCAGATTCGATTGTAATCTCTCTTTAGAGAAGGCGAAAATCTGTTTCCAGACCGGATTCGAATTTTTCTCCAAATGTTTCGTTAAGCCTTTGTAGTTACCAAGTTTCACTTCCACATAAGGATCTAAGCTACCGGAAACATCCATCACAGGAAGATCTCGAGCCTTCACGACACTCACGTAGAGGTAATGCATCTGTTCAACGAGATCGTATGTGCTCGAGGTTTTATCTCCGCTGCTTCTGTAATAATACGATTGTCTCATACGAGCTGCTAAAGGAGGACTAGTTTCAATTAGCTGAAACTCTGGATTCTGTCTCGGAGCTTGCATCTGCATAACTGCTGCAGGCGGTGGTCCTGGAGCTCTCATGAAATCTGACCTAAACTCTGGTTGATTGGGAGGAGGAGTAGCATAAGCTGGTTTTGCTAGAGGCGGTGGAGCTCCGGCATGAGCAGCGATGGAGTGAAACGTCCGGGACTCTTTCTCTTTCTTCTTGGGCTTCATAGTCTCCGAGTTAATCTCATTATCGAATTGCTGGAAGTGATTCTGATTTTGATAATGAAATTCCTGAGATTCAAAATTCTTCTCCTCTTTCATCTGTTTGTCAGCAAAATCGACGGGAGGAGGGACGAAATCTGAGCCTTGGATAGAAGCGGCGTAGATTCTAAGAGCAATATCACCTTTGATGTGAGAAAACAAACCACGTTTATCGAGAGGATACCTCTGAACCCCGGAGTCAGATTCCGATAAGGGAACAGAAGCACCAGAGATTTTAACACGGCCAAGGAACTTGCCCGGTTGATTATCACGGCGGTCATCGTAAACAGTGATGTCAATAGTGTTGTTGTTCAAACGGTTGAAGTCACCGATGTTAAAAACTAGCTTCTCGTTCCAGTGAGGGTTTAGATCTTTAAAGCGCGTTTGCGTTCTCTGGCGTTGCTCATTGAATTCAACTTCAACAAACGGACTGGCTGAGCCTTGACCATCTTTTGGCATCAAATCACTCGCGTCCACGATTTCAACAACTAGTTTGTTCATATCGGAATTGATTTCTGAAGCGGTGAAGAAAGAGACAGAACAACTTCAGAAGTTGTTATAATAAGTTGTAATAGTAAGAGATTAAAGTAAGAAGAGAGAGAGAAGGATTATGAAGAGAGAAGAAGAAGAAGAAGAAGAAGAAGAAGAAGAAAGTTGAAAGAAAACATCATCTTCTTTATGTTTGTGTTTGTATCGAGGAGGAGTGTTAACTGTTAAGGCAAGGAGAGTAAAACTCGGGGAGAAGAGAAGAGAAGAGAAGAGAAGAGGAGAGAGAGGTCAAGAGGAAGACGTCATTTTAGTCAATTTTTTCGATTAATAATATTTTTTATTAAAAAAAAGGACAGAGTGTCTTGAAAATGAAATAATCAAAGTTGAATACAACTAGTTTTTGTTCTCTTTCTTGATGCTAATGAATATTCATTGATTACTACTCCATCTTATGAATCATTTGGTTTACCTTTCGAATATTGTCATCGTCGGTGATTCACCAAATATTCTTACGTACAATACTCTCTGTTGATGGATGAATATTTGCTTATTTTATATATCTCTATGTAAGAAAAAAAAAAAAAAAGGAGAGAAATAGGGGGAGGGAGGAAGNAAATAGGGTGAGTGAGTAAGTGAGGTGTAGGGTCAAAAGAGATGTACCATCGTTGTCTTGGAGGGACGAACGTGGTGGTGGTGGTGGTGCCCATTTCTGCTTTGTTTCCTTATGCTCACATTATTAGAAACTCCACTAATTATGTTTATACCAACGACAACAACTATGCTAAATGTTTAATCAATTCTCATTATTTTATTTTTTTTATTTTTTATGATGATCAATCGTTACTATCTTGTGATCTAAAATATAGGCAATCATATCAAATACGAAAATTATACACTTTAGATTATTTCGACCCATAATATTCTTTTTTAAACGTTATTCATGGCTGTCTGTCACTAAGGAAAAAGTTAAAACACATTTCATAGTTAGTTTACTTGGATCATTTTTAGTTTATAAAGTTTTTTTTTCTTCTTCTGAAAATAGAAATCTTGTTATTATTATAAACGGGCAGTTTGAATAAATATGTTTATCATTCAATTCAAGATTGATACATTAAGAACAGATATACCGAATTATGAATCACTCGACCAATAAAATACTGTTTGATTTCATAATTCAACTGAACGACGTCAATTATTTTGAGTGTAAATGGTAACTGCAGAATTATGCTGAATGCAGAATTTGACGGAATTTTTTTTATTTTTTATGCGGAATCTTGCGAAATTGCATAAAATCAAATGGTAACAGCTGAATTTTGCTGAATGTGGAATATAGAAGATTTTTTTAATATTAGATTGACATTATCTAATTCATAGCTAAAGTTTCTCTAGAACTCCATTTAATCTACATCCAGAAATGGGTTGAACCTTTGAAGTTATGTTCATATACCACAAAAAAAAAATTAGAAATTGAGCTAAAACAAATCCAAACCAAAATAAGTGAAATATGAGAGTGATTATACATCTATTGTTTAATTATCAAATAGTAACTATGGAATTTAGCTAAATTCTATTTTTTTCAATAATTAGACTGACAAAGCCCAATGCATAACCTAAATACTCCAATTAGAGCTCTGTGAGATTTGAATTTACGATCTAGTGCCAAATTAGATCTAATAAATTTAAAATAATCTTTTATTTTATACTGTTAAATAACTATTTAATAATAAAATATTTTGAATATTCAAAAATAAAAATAATATTTCTTAAAGTAATATTCAAAAAATAAAAATTAATATTTCATATAAATTTGAATCATTGCAAACATCTATTCACATTAAACTATATGCAAAAACAATACAAAATACAAATAAAAGAACTATTGGACACATGTAAAATATACTAAAGAATACAAAACACAAATAACAAGAAAAAAAACATATCAAGATATATTCCACATCATTCCACAACATAATTCCACATCATTCCACAAAAATGAATGGTAAATATGGACAAACAAAATTATGAAATTTTTTAATTCTACAATTCCACAAAATTCCTCATACACCATTTAGGGCCTTTATGTTGTTTGTTTGGTGAATGAGATCAAAACCAAATCTTCACTGTGTTATTGATGTCTGACCACATGAGATGATTGAATCGAAAAATTGCAATCTTTTTATTACATTTTTGTAGCATTTAGTTGAGACGTCTGGTTGGTATTTTCTCCTTCTCATCATTTTAATCCCAGTTCGATTTTTATAATTAATTTGAGTTTTGGGAAAATGGAAGTGGAGTTACTTTAGAGAGGGAATGAATGTGTGACGACAAGAAAAATTAAAAAGTTGAGTTTTCAGCATTTTTATTTAAGTTTCTTGAATACTAGTTGATGATCCGCCCTTCGGGCGGAGTTTGATATTATTGTTACGAAATAACGTATAACAAAAATATTGCGATATTA
>OVBA01006929.1:0-15852 GCA_900406435.1 Lepidium aucheri
ACTATTACGTTTGATGTGCACTTGCAGTAGGATATAGGGTTAAAACTCGTTATATCAAACATTAAGTATCAACCAGTTGATTTGCTTGCTAAACCACTGTCTTGTACTTGTTTTGTTCAGTTATGAACAACAATTGGAATTTGTGAATGCTAATGTGTTATTAAGGTTTCTGTTAAGCTGATTTAAAGCAGGAAATTGATTCTAGAAAAAGATAGCAGACACCTGAAAAAGGGAGACATATATTAGGGTTGATTAAACAAGTGGAAAATAATTGCATATTATGTCGTCACAAGTTGATCTCTAAGTCGAGTTGTTAAATGTTAGGAAAAGGAAGTCAAAGAGCTCAGGAGAGTGAATATATTTTCACAAACTTGTGAAATTTCTGAATCATTAGGTTGAGAAGTCAAGTGATACCTTTGATTCATGCATATGATGGATTATTGTGTCTATGATGACTTGCCAAAACAAATGATCAAGAGGAGTACATCGATAAACAACAATTTGATTGTATCAGACTTTAGATGTTGTAATAGTCATGTGATTATGTCAAACAATTACATCATTCAAGTCTTTAATTGAGTGCTCTGCGTTCAAGAAAAACCTCTTCCAAAAAATAGCAGCTGTCTAATCTGTTTGATTTTCTCAAGGCTTTGAAAAATACTTGTGATAAAGGCATGCTAGTGTGAAGGTCTAGCCTACTAAATCTTTACCCTAATCGTACGTCTCAAAGAGTAGGAGATATGCTTGGTAGTTGTAGAGCTTGGGTTTCATGTAAATGATCAGTCTTGACAAAGGTAAATATTGACTTGAATGCTAATGTGTTATTAAGATTTCTGTTAAGCTGATTCAAAGCAGGAACTTGATTCTAAAAAAAGATAGCAGACACCTGATAAAGGGAGACATATATTAGGGTTGATTAAACAAGTGGAAAATAATTGCATATTCTGTCGTCACAAGTTGATCTCTAAGTCAAGTTGAAATTTGGAATTGTTAATATTTAACTTTTGTCAAAGTGCTCATAAAATTGACGTTTAACTCTAGGTCACTCATATGTTTCTCCTTAAAGTTGAATGTTGATGCTGAATTTGTTGGATCAAGTGCTGAAATCTTCAAATTTTTCTATGTTGTGATATAGTGGGCTAATTCAAAAAAATTAGGAAAAAATTGGATTTTGTTCGATAGTGCATGCCTATAAAGAAAATATATTTTTTGGGCGGGATTTGATTTACAAGGCAATGGTGTGTCAAGGTGCATTTATTATTTGGAGACTTCTAAAGATCTTTCTTCTTCACGTCTCTGGAAAACACAAAAGAGGATTAGGGTTTTGTGAAAAATCAAAGGATCAACAATGGAGAAACGGATGCAAATTTCTACCTCAGAATACGGTTTGGTGACATTAATGGCTTATCTCACCAATACGGAGGGAATAATCAAGTCGTACAAATCTTTGAGTGTGATGGTTCTTTCACAATCTTTTGGAAAGTCACCCTCTTGTGAAGCTCCTCTTTTGCCAATAGTCCTTTCGTAAACAAGAGAAGGTTTTGTTCAACAAATTGCCAAAGCACCAGAAACAACAGAGTGATCTCAATCACCATTCCTTGGTGATTTTAAAGAAATAGATGAAGAACTGGAGAAAGGTTGCCTCTCTGAGCCTTGCAATGTGACTCCTTCTTTGCTGACGGTTCAGATGGACTGATTTAAAGATTGATGATGAAGTTGAAGTGACTGGCTTCACCAAAGCACCATCTTTAGGTGATACAAGTTGTAGAATGGGTCTTCATAAGCATCAGATAAAGCAAGAACTAAACCCTAGTCCATGAAAAACATGTTGCATCATCAAAGCGGAATCGGTTGCTCAGAGTTCTGGAAACATAACAGTTGAAGTTGATCTAGCTATCTTTTCTTCTACGGACACTTTCCGCAGGTATCAAATTTACACTTCTTGATAAAATCACTTCAATGTTGAAAATGCATAATGAGTTTGAGGAGAATAAGTCTGATTTGGTGAATCTGTTGGTAGTTACTGGTTTAATGGGTTCAATTAATACAGTTGTTGGTTATAATTATGAGGTTTTGGGGGAACTCTGGGCAAATATTTCGTATAAAGAACATAATAGTGAGAATTGGTCTATGTTCTTAAGGGGTTCTGATTATACTTTATCTGCCTTGAGAATCAATGCTTTGTTAGATGCCCCAGATGTCGTCATTCTGATCCGCTTAAATAGGAAGGTATTCTCTCTGTAAGTATTGTTACACTTGTAACTGGAGGTTCTGTTAAGCGATCTCTCTGTAGATATTAAGAAAGCTCAGCTCCTGCCATTTTACAGCCAGTTGTACAAAATCTGTTGCACCAACGTCCAATGATGGATATGTTAGTACAACAAGGATGCAACTTGTTTATAATATTTCGAAACGGATAGCATTCAATTTTGAAAAGGTGATCTTCTGACAAATTAAAAATGTCGCTGCATCAACTAAGTGTAATGCAGTCTTACTTCAGTCACAAGGGGCAAATTATTTAAAAAGTTTTGCAAGCCGGGACTCAAACCCGTGACCCTTCAATTTGAAGCCTTTTGTAGTCTAATAACCATTGTGCTATTGGACTCTTTCGAACATTTAACCCATCATTGTAATTTTTTAGTTGTTCGGTTTAGCAAAAATTTGCGAGAATTTTTAGCTAACCATAATTTTTTACGGAGATTACAATATCATTTCAAACGCACTTATCTTTACTAAAATTTAACTCATAAGAAACATTCAATTTTTTTAATAAATACTAAATCCTTATGTTTGAAATATTATTCTTCGTCTACATTATTCTCCTCATCATCTGAAGATGACATATTACACTGAAATTCATCTTCTGGTTCAGCATCTCCAACTTTGGCATCAATCAGTCACATATTTTTCTGTTACATTAGGTACAAAACAAGGTGTACATAACATTGTGTGACTGTTTCGAGACTAAGTTTTGAGACTATGCAAACAGTCAAACATCAGTCACCGTGCGACTTATCTGCTTGTTTTTTCACCGAGCTGCAAATCATTCTTAACTTAGCCGCACATTTTCTACTAATGTGCGACTGATAGTTTCAGTATCAAAGTTGAGACTAATTTGAGACTGTTTTCTTGCAATCTCACTTTAGTCGCACATTAAAAACATTGCAGTATCAGATTTTGCGATTGTAAATTCAGTCACACTTTAGTCATAAAATGCATGGTTTCTTGTAGTGTCCATCGTTGCTCACTCACCTCTTAGCTAGTCAGCACGAGATTCCTATTGTTGTTTCTCTAGACTTATGCACAACCATCCAAGTCTCTAAAGCTGCTGCTGGAAACTATGCTTGTCCTCAGCATGGAATTTTTGGATCTCTGAAAAGAGGCATTAACCAAAGGTAAGTAATTCCCATCTTTATTATGAACTAACAAGTATGGCATTTTTTTAACTTGTTGTGCTGATAAGCAGGGGAAAATAGGAACACAACTCTGATGATGAGGAGGATCATATTTAAGAGCTATTTCATTGAGGGGGAGTTTATCTTTGAGGGGGTGCAATTATCTTGCTCTAATTTTGCTGTCTATGGTAATGTTTTTGGACTTGATGGTTTGCTGTTTGCGTTCATGAAAACTTAATTACAAACTTTATCAAGTTGTAATGATATTTGTTTCCTGGGATTTTTCAAGTAATCGTTTTCAAAATTCAAGTCTTTTGTTTCTAACAGCGATTTGATAGCTAACAAATCTGTGTTCTAATATTTCTATTAGTGTTGTGTTTTAACAGGTATAAAGGCTTATCCAACACATCAAGTAAAAAAGAGGGAGACTGAAGATGCTTGTAGCAGATCATCCGATCACGTGAGTAGCACAAAGAATTGATTAATGAAAAACACGTGAGAAGTATGTGTGACGTGGAGTTAAAGATATTTGTTGTTAAGAGATTCAAATGAACTTATAAGATCTTATAAAGAGAAGATTTGGTTGTTAGACGATGAGAGTTTGTAGGAACAAGTCATCGAGCCCTTGGTGTAAGAACTTAGTGAATAAGTTTTAGAAAGTTAGTGAATTGTTTAAGTAATCAATTTTGTGTTAGAGATAATTCTAGGTTAGTTTCTAGAGTAGATTAAGTCCAACATAAATTTATCTTTTGTAGAAAAGAAAATTTCTAATAAAACATATTTCTTAGTTTATAATTTTTGTTGTTTATGAATTGTGATTTTCACTCATAAGATAATTGAACAAAGAAATTACAATTTTTTTTGGTCAACTAGCCTAGTGGCTTTTAATTCCCCTCCTTATACTGGAGCTAGGGGGTTCGATCCCTGGTGCCTTGAGGATTTGTAAAGTGACAACACCACTGGGTCACCTGTCCTCGACGAAATTACAAATTTTCTATTTCATAATATATTATAATCTCCTTTTGATTATTTTCTCTTTATTATTTTAGCTTTCTACTTTATTACTAAAATTTACAAATATCTTTTTTTTGGATAACCTATTTTTGAAGTGAGACTTCATATTTGAATTTTTTTTTATAAATAAAAGAATACTATATATATATATATATTTATAACTAAGTGAAACTTAATTTTTTTCAAATTTTATCAAAAAAAAAACTTGACTTTGTTTTATATTTTAGTAAGTTAACTAGATGCACGGGACAAACTTATATATTATTATTTTTTCTTCTGATGTATGATATATATAGGATATATTGAATTTGAGATATAAATATATATACATATATATATATATATATATATATATTTCTTTTTTTCCGTTATATATATGTGTGTTTTTATATAGTATATATATGGTTGTTTACTTTTATCACTATTTGTTAACAATTTGATCAGCACTTTTGGAGACATTTTAAGCTTTGCCAAATGTATTTTACCTTTTTTTACAGCACATGGAGAATACATGATTTGTTAAATACTTTTTTTTTCCAATGTCTTATTATATCACATAACAGCCCCACAGAATTTGTATTTATGTACTGGACTACCAATATCCAAATAACCTGGTTTTTTAAAATTTTAAAAAGAGTTAATATTTGTGTTTATAACACTATTTTTCTTTTACAAATTGTTCTAGAACAATATATTAGTTAAGTTTTAACAATAATATTCAGCACGTAGTTGAGAAAAATTAAAAAAAAAAAAAACAAAAATGAAGAATATGAACCTTCATTTGTGACAACTAATACATCCCATCATATTAGATAAAAAGTGGCTCACGGTTATACACGAGCAAAATTTGAACACTTATTTAAAGTTTTGTATATATAATATTGTCATTGCTTTCACTTCTTGGTTTATGTTCTCTTTCTCATCACGGAAAAAAAAAGTTTTTTTAAGTCTTGTTTTAATTTGTTTGTTTATCCATTAATAAAAAAAATTCTGGACCGAGTTACTTTTAGTCTAGTGGTTAGGATGATGCAGTTAATAATTCAGGACACCGGGGTTTAATTCCTGCTCACTACACTAGTAGAATTAAAAGGAATTTTTAGAGTGTGGGCTAGGGTATGGATTGGGTCTTGTGGATCGAGTTGTTGACAAAAAAAAATCTGGCATCATTTTATGCTTTCTTACTTACTTTTTCCAAAAAATTTAGTGTCTCCTGCAAATCTTCAAAATCATGTTTTTGTATAACATTGATACCGAAGAATTAAATCGATTTGAAAACTATATTGGGTTGCAACTAATGAGTGAAATCTTCCACTATAAATTAAGTTGTTCTTTTCAAGATAGTTATTACAATGTTATTTCGTCTTGGCAAAGATGAAATCGGGTTAGTCAAGCATCCAAAGTACTCCCAAATATATATTTTTTAAGGAAACTTACAAAATTGTCGTTCCCCTTTTTCATTTTCAATTATGAAATTAGTCGTGTGGGATTTCGTATAAAATCCATAAATAAAATAATATGTATTTTAACGGAAAACTCGACAAATCTCGTTTCCTCCAAATAAGATTAACACTAACAAATAAAATTACAAAATTCAGATTCCAGGTATTCTTTCCATATTTTTATCATCTATTTGTTATTTTACAAATTATTTTTTTTTAATTTTTTTATCAACTTAATTCAATTAATATCAAGAACGAATTCATAGAGGAGGAACATTGATAACATAAGCTTAATTCCAAGATAAAACTCTAACGCTCCGAGGTAGGGCATCAACTTTGTAATTGGGCTCGCGGAATCCATCCCAGGGAACAAAGACGAAAGGAGCTTCGGAGTCTTGAAAAATTCTTTAGGTAGGGTTGAAAAGCTGACCATGTAGAGGGATCCTCTGTCGTCTTCACTAAATCGATGCAGTCTACAAGAAACTCCACTTCCATAACTCCAAAACCAGACAACATTGTCATTGGCTAGAGTAGTGCCTCGATTTCAGAATATAATGGGGAAAGGCTTTTTCTAATACTTTGAGCTCACATATTCACTCCCGCATTCTCGTACGCAAAACAGTACCAACCTAAACCTGTATAGAAATTAGAATCTTTCCATGAGGCATCAACCATATATCTTTACCCAGTGAAAATTGGGTTTACAGTTATAGGTCTAAACAATAATGTGTTGTTGACATCTGTAGTTATCGAAGAATTACGCAATTGGCCACTATTTTCCTTATGAGCCAAAGCCTAAACTTCAGCTTCATCTTCTGCTTCTCTGATAATTACCTAGGGATCCTTATCCTTATTTGTAAAAAAACCTTGTCATTTCATGCTTTCCAGATTTACCGTAGGATCTAGGGAAAACATTTATTATCCACCTCATTTGGCAAATACTAGAAAAGGTAGTCAAAATTCTAGAAGAGTGAACCTCATAGAAAATCTGAGCTTGTCAAAATTTTGGATAAAGCCCAAGTTTGAATCGTTGGGAGACATTCAAAAAGTATATGATTGATAGTTTCATCAATTTCTCCACACCTATTACAACGAGTATCACATATTATTCCTGATGTGTTAAATTTGTTTTGACTGCCAATTGCCTTGATAAAGCTTGGCAAATGAAATATTTTAATTTTGGAAGAGCATCGATCTACATAGCCTTATTCTGTAAATCTTGTATATTGGGGCATATGAACGCTCCGGGTACTGCGCAATGGTTCACTCCGTCCATCATCCTGACCGTACCGAATAGATCCCTGACTTTGAAAAATGCCAGCCAAATATATCGTCGATCGGTACCCTCATGATGTGTAAACTTAAAATTATATTTGCATCCCTTGGACAGAATAACTGTCTGACTAAAGTTTCTTTCCAAAGATGTGATCGAGAATTTATCAGCTCAGACACTCTTAAATCCGGATATAAATTTTATGATGTGCCTAATGCTGGCCTTGGCAAACTGTTCGAGATCTACGGATCAGCCCACACCCGAATCCGCTCTCCATTCTCGACTCTAAAAATCAATCCTTTCATTATTAGTACTCGTACCAAAGTTATAATCCTCCATCCGTAGGAAGGGGAATACACTCTTCTTTGATCTAAGGGATTAGAACCCAAGAAATAACGACCTTGAAATACTCTTGCCAATAAAGACTTAGGATATAAGAGTACACACCAAAGCTAATTTGCCAATAGAGCAGAATTAAAATCTTCTATTGCTCGAAACCCTAAGGCTCCCTCATTTTTACTCTTACACAGTTTCTCCCATGTAACCCAGTGAATCCTATAGATGTTCCTGAATTACGCCACTAAAAGTTTGCGATAGCTGCTGTTATTTTTGTAGTGAATGTCTTTGGTAGTACAACAAGACATAACAAATGATGGGATCGCTGTAAATACTGATTTGATAAGAACTTCTTTTCCTCCTTTAGAGAGATATTTTGCAGACCATGAATTGATCCTCGCTTCAATTTTTTCTTTGACAAAAGAAAAACTTTACTCTTTGCTCCCTTTAACCCCTCAGGTAGGCCAAAATATGTTCCCATACCACATTCCGTATGAATTCCTAAGATTGTTTGAATTTCAAGTTTCCGAAAAGGGTCAACACTCTTTCCAAATTGGATAGATGATTTCAAGAAATTTATTTGTTGCCCATAAACTTTTTCATATTCCTTTAGCACCTTTTATATGGTCAATGATTCCTCAACTTTAGCCTTGCAGAAAAAGAGGCTACCATCCGCAAATAAAAGATGTGAGATTGTCAGACTTGTCTGTGCAATCGATATTCCTGTCAATTGTTTCTGCATCTTAGCATGCTTGATTTTTGCAACTAAGGCTTCTGTACACACTATGAATAAGTATCTGTGACAGCGGATCACCTTATCTTAACCTTCTTTTTGGAGTGATCCTGCCTTTCGGTGTCCCATTTATAAATACTGAATACTGTACCGATGAGACACAATGGAGAATACCTTTTACTCACTATTCATGAAATCTTAATTTAAGTATGACTTCTGAAGAAAACTACATTCAATTCTGTCATATGCTTTACTCATATTCGTTTTGATGGCCATATATGATCCTTTGATTCGTCTGTTTGTTATCAAAGCATGAAACCTCTCCTGGGAAATTAAAATGTTGTCTGAGATAAGGCGACCCGATACAAAAGCAGAGTGTGTGTCTGACACTGATTTCGGAAAAATCATTTTTAGTCTCAGACACAAAACCTTGGAAATAACTTTGTACAGTACATTGCATAAGCTAATCGGTCTAAACTCCATCATTTTAGTAGGTCTTGATATTTTTGTGATAAGACATATATTTGTATTGTTAAAGTTTCTTATCAAAAGGGTCTATCTCAATGATGTCATTAAAAAGTTGGACCAAGTCCCCCTTTATGACACTCCAAGATTATTAAAAGAAAAGACCCGTCATTCCATCAGGGCCTGGAGCTTTTACCGGGTCCATCATGAAAAGTGCTTTCCTTACTTCTTCCTCCATCACTCTTGTTAAAAGAATGGTATTCCACTCGGCCATTATTATCAATACCATATAATGATTCTTCAAAATCAACAATACTGTTTGAGGTAAATAGATCTTCGAAATATCTCACAGCCTTAGATTCCAAAACCTTTTCCTGATCAATCCATCGATCATGTCCATCAAAAAGACCCAAAATTCTATTCTTTGCCCTTCTTTGTTTTGTCTGTGCATGGAAGAACTTAGTGTTCTTGTCTCCTTCCTGTAGCCACTTATTGTGATTTTTTTGTTTCCAATAAGTCTCCTCTTCCATATATGCTAAGCACAAATCCGATGCTATCTTTTGAATGTCTGTCGTTGGACAAGAACTTAATTTTTTTATTGTCTCTAACTTCTCCATTAGAATTTCGTTTTTTTCCTTTGTGGGAATAATTTTTTATTTCCTCCATCTAGAAATTTCTCTTCTACAACTCGCGATTTTATTGGATATGTTTGCATACCTTGTCCATCCTGTCTGAACTACTGAATCAAACCCAAGCTTACCAATCCAACGTCTGTCGAAATGAAAACTCGACCGCTGCTTTGATACAGTATCCTGCATTTTGACAATAATTGGTCTATAATCAGATCCAATCATTTTTAGATACTCCGTTTTTGTGTTTGAGAAAGTGAATGCAATTCCTTATTGCCATAGGCTTTGTCTAACTTGCATCTGATAATTTCATTTTCTCGGACCCCCCCTCCAAGATGATGTATCACCAATGCATGAGAATTCAATCAAACCACAATATCGTAACATTCTGTTGAAAGGTGCAAATGAGTTTATACTCTTTGTTTGACCTATGTCCTGATATTTCATTAAAATCCCCCATAGTGACCCAAGGTTTTGATCCGTTAGTTCTACAAATTATTTATGTGAACATTTACAAATCTTCTAAATTTAAGTTTGTTATTTGACACTTTATTTAATAAAAACTATAAATAAATGTTTATAACAACAGATATAGAATTTTCATTTAGTAAACTCACGTTTAACTACAAGACAATATTTAAATGAAATCATTAATTTTTTTTATTTCAACTTCAGTATTCATAATCACCTATTTTATCATTTTTTTCTTTTTTGGTCTAAAACATAGTATTTCATTCATTCTTCAAATTTGATACAAGTGGGCTCAGAAATACAAATAGCCTCATAAGGCAATAGATAAAACTATGAAATATAAAAGGCCAAAGGCCTGGATAATGTTTTCCAATGCATGGAACGTAAAATAAAGTAATTGAGTCCAAAAGGCTCATAACCAAATAAAACGAATTTCAGACACAAATCTCAAATCCTAAGGCAGCCTACCTCAATTAGGGTTTGGAGAAAACGAGTGCCACCGTCTGGCCACTTCTCATTAGAACTGGAAAAACTTTGGCACGACAAGGTTGGATCCAAAGAGATGACTCATGCTTCAATCTTGTTGGTCATATTCACAAATAGGTTTCTCTTTCGCGACATATTGTCGACTATGATGGAGATGAAACTCGGCAGAGGCAATAGATAAAACTATGAAATATAAAAGGCCAAAGGCCTGGATAATGTTTTCCAATGCATGTAACATAGAATAAAGTAATTGAGTCCAAAAGGCTCATAACCAAATAAAACGAATTTTAGACCCAAATCTTAAATCCTAATGCAGCCTACCTCAATTAGGGTTTGGAGAAAACGAGTGGCACCGTCTGGCCACTTCTCATTAGAACTGAAAAAACTTTGGCACGACAAGGTTGGATACAAAGAGAAGCACATGCGCTTACAAACGACCTCATAGAGAGAAGCACATGCGCTTACCGGAGATGCCACGACAGAAGAGGATTATGAGACACCTGTTCTCGCCATAAGCAAAATGGTGTATGGTCAGAGATTTGAGATCTCAACATAGAGGTAGATCGAGTTCGCCATAAATAGTTTCTCAGAAGATATGAAAATCAGCGAAATCGAGGTACCTGATGAAAGAGGGCTGAAGACAAAGATCGGTGGTTTTCTCCGCTTCAATAGAGAGGTCCGTTGAAAAGGCCAAAAGAAAGTCATTCTAAGTCGAGCTCCATCATGATGGTTAACCACGCCATCACCGGAATCTAGAATAAAGCTTAAAAAAAGTAGGGAAAAGAAAGAACGAAGAGAAGCAGATGATGAAGAAAGAGAGAGACAAAAGCCGTCACTGGCGGCCAAAGACACTGTCGATGATGAAGAGATAACTCAAGAACAGTGCCTTGATAGTTGTGTATGAGAAAAATTAGGGTTTTCAATCCTAATCTTTTACTCTATTATTCTTTTTCACCTATTTTATTATTTATTAATGTAACCACTTAAACACGAATTTAGAGATAGTTGGAAGTTTATAAATCCAAGATTTTGGATGATTAGTTAATCATAAAATTTGGATGGTTAGTTGAACTTTGGTTGTTGGTTGTTTATCACTAACTCTATTACATAGACATAAATTTAAGATTGACAACAACTTAAACATGCATGATTTATCAATTCCTATTTTATGTTCTTGGAAGCAAGAACTAATAGAAACTGCAATGACGTTATACAAACAATGAGCAGATATTGATTACTAAACTGTCAATAATCAAAGTTCATATAATATTTTCTTTTGTTTACGATACTTGTATTACATGTATTTCTAGAAAAAATAAAATTGTCATTATCATTTATTTTATTTTATTTTTTAGTATGAAAATTATTGCATATATGTGTTTTAAAGTTATGAATTTAGATATTTTTCCATTGAAATATTTTGTTAGAAATATAGTTTATCTTGAATTAATAGCTAAACTTAAAAACTAAGTTGGGTGAAACAAAACTATATTGAAAAAGCAATTAACCAATTGATTATATTGTGGTTTGTAAGCAACTAAATGTAAAACAAGAAGAAGAAAAGAAAGAATAAGCTATCATTGATTAAAATAATTGAGTAAATGGTTTTTTAAAAAGCAAAAACAGAATATATTAGGTGAGTAGGTGTATTTTTGTGTGTAAAATAGTGCTATAATTAGATGGCCTATTTTTCAAGTTCTTGTATAATGTAGGTGATGAGACTTAATCCTTCAACCTGCAAGTGTGTCTTCTTTTAGTGAATTTACCATATGTCAATAGACTAAAGGTCACTTGTAGTGGTTAGTGTATTTATGAAATCTATTTCAATATTTGATTTTGTTTCTAATTGATTCATTAACTTTTTTATTATAATCATATGGTTATAAGAAAGGGCTAAATTGACTAATGACTGTTTTAATAAATTAGTCAAATTTATAATAACTTTTTGCGAAACACAAACAATTATTTGGATTGGTGATCACATGCAAGCTAACTCCAAATCAAAATCAAAAGCCATAAACGACATGCTAATTTTATACAAACAATGGTGTTACAGAAAAATATATTATGTTTATAAAGATAGTTTGCAGTTATTTTTGCTTATAACAAAGTAATTACATTATAGAGGAATATTAATAAGAATAAATGCAAACAGTAGCTTAGTTAAAATGTTGAAATTGATTACAATTGCTTATGGTCATTTATCTAATTCACCGTTAAATTTACAAATGATTTTTACATAATTTAGTACATATATATATAACAAAGGGAAAGTGTGCTTCTCCTTTATTTATCAACTAATGTCAACATTATTATTTCTGTTAAAAAAACTAATTATTGATTTAACTAATGCAAGTAGTTCTGTAATGTTAGTTTGTTCTTTATTAAGGGTTACCTCTGGACAGTAACACTTTCTGCTTATAACATATATCAAATATGTTTATAATGGAATAACATATATATTAGATATCTTAAATATTAAAGTGGAAGACACTTTTATTTTAGACATATTATAAACTATAGCATAAATTTAACTTATGATTTAGATCGAATTGTAAGTTTTAGTCTTATTGATTTTATTTTTTATTTACTTTTAAATCCTATTAATTGAATTTAAAAATTCTAACAACTTTTCACAAAAAATATGTATATACATTTTTTATATGCAAGATGAAAAAAATGCCTAATCACATTGGCTTCAATATGCACGAATATCTTTCTTTCTTTTTGTTTTATTAAAGAAGATATAAAAAGTAGAGTATTTAGGGATAATTTAAATAATAATCATTATAGTTCATATGTTTAAATTCTACAACGAAATTTCAAATTCTGATAAATCAGTTTTATTTATTTTTAATCTATTAATTTATTAATTTAATATTAATTCAGTGTGATAACTAATGGAAAATAAATTTATATTAGAACAATTTTTTTCTTACATGGTTCTAACTTTACTATGATTATATCCGCACTATAGATCAAAACTGTTTGAAGTATTCGAGTTAATCATATAAATCTTCGGATATCAGTTTGGTTATGGATATTTGTTGATACTAGCGGGTATAGCTGAATATAACACATCGGATATTTTTTCCGATTTCAAGTACTACTCGATACCTGAAACTTTGGATCGATTTCAACTGTCGGATTTCATGCTCATGCCTAATAAATTGTATGTATTATAAAAAATTATAATATTATTAATACATAATAATATATAATTTGTTTTTTGTCAAAAATAATCAAATCTCACATGTTATAGCGCAAACATAATCCTAGTATTAGGTTAAATAATTAGTTTTCTTGTTAAAAATTAGATCAACAACACATAATTTGTAGGTCAAATTTTAAACAGTTTTATCGAACTTGTATATATATATATATATATGTATATAGAAATTAGAGTTGTAAAACCTCTTATAATAAGTATATTAGGTTGAATGACTATTTTTTTTGTTAAAAAATTGATCAACATATTAACATTATAAATTTATTTCGTTTCCAACACATTTTATACATATTTATAATTGGAACAGGAGTTTCACAATTTCCTAAGAAAACAAGCTCAACTACAAATAGTTTTCGTCCACAAAATTATAGAGATTTCGTGAACAAATTGTCGAAGACGTAATACTCCCTCTGTTTCATTTTATAAGGTTTTTAAGGTTTTTTCACAAAGATTAAGAAACCTTAATTGTTTCTTAAAAACTGTTTAAATATTTAACTTAAATTCAATCTAATCAATCATAAATAATTCTGCAGAATATTAAAAGTCAAACAATATTAATTTCATTAAATTTTGCCTAGAACTATGCAAAACACTTTATAAATTGAAACAAAACAAAAATCTTAAAACCCCTTATATATTGAAACGGAGGGAGTAGTTACGAAAATAGATTTACATAAATCGAAATCTGTATATATTAGGTTGGAAGAAATAAGAGTTGACAGGTAGAAATCTGTATGTACACACATGTGTACGTAATATAATTTATAGATTTGGACAAAAGAAAAGACAGTCAATATTGTTGGTAAGGATTAGAAGATAATACAAATATGCAAATTTTTCCAGGTTGAGAAAATATTAAAGATAATCTAATCGTCAAAATGAACTGTGAATATTCTGCACTCTCGATTCGTCTCCATGAAAATTTGATCCTACTACATTTAATCTTAATTCTTAAATGCATGTGTGAGTTGTTAATTAACTGTTATTTCAAATTAGTTTAATTCGTACTTTGAAAAGAAGTTATAAATTTATGGTTTTCACTCAGTTTCATTTGTAGTTTGAGTTTAATCTGATAACTCGTTACATCTTTGTATGAATACTTACGTCAATATTCTAGTGGCCATATTATTTTCATATTGGAATGACATGCGACCCACATCCAAAGTTACCATATATCCCTCAAAATGTTCATTGTATTGATTTTGTTTTTCTTTGTGTGTGTGTGTGTTTTTTTTTTTTGGTTAAATGTTTTTCTTTTTCCATTTCAAGCTGATGAAATCTCATGGATTTTAATGCCTACGGTGAAAAACATTAATCTGTTTCAACTTCAAAAAAGAAAACATTAATTTGTACTTATCTAAAATGTCATATTATTACCGCAATTGTTGTTTTTCTTCGTGGCATGGTTTCTGTAAAATTAGTTTGTTGTCTGACTTCAGAATAAAATAAATATCAATTGGTCACAACAATTTTGATGTGATCAAGAAAATTAATTATTTTCGAGTGCCACTATTTTGTTGAACTTGTATAACCTTATGAAGATCATGTGAAAATTTTAATATATCCTTTCGAAGTGATCACTCTAAATTATAGATATCTTACAAGTTGACATAATCTCACAATAAATCTTAAGTTTTACTACTTTTGAAGATATATAAATTTTAATCTCATATTAGGTGTTAGAGGTGGATCTCACCCAAGTAGTCCAGCCCATATGGCTTCTACAAACCCATTCACTACAAGAAGATACTATGTTTACAACATTGATTTTCGTCCATAATTCGTTGTAAACTCTGTTTAAAACGAATTAGAGACGGACAGCGTTTCCTCGTAAACTGATTGTCGTAATAAAACTTTACTTTTAAAAGCGTTGGTAATTTTGCAAGCGCGTGTTTTCGTTGTAATTACGTCGTAATACGGTCGTTGTAAAATCGTTGTAAATCTTACAAGCGTCGTTGTAAAGTCGTTGTAAAGCAAACGATGTAAATTTGTTGTAATGTTTACAACGATTTAACAAGGATTATTTTACAACGAATTAGAGAGGATTATTTTACAACGAATTAGAGAGGACTATTTTATAACGAATTAGAGAGGATTATTTTACAACGAATTAGAGAGGATTAGTTTTACAACAAATTAGAGAGGATTAATTTTACAACGAATTAAGGACGATACGTTTACAAGTAAATCGTGACAAATATTTTACAACTAAATAGGGACGAAACAGATTACAAGCAAATAGGGACGAAATTGGATAATTTTTTTTTAAAAAATAATTTAATTAAATTTTTTTGTCTAAATTAAAATTTTAGAATTGTTTTAAATTTTAATTTTAATTTTATAAAATTTATAATATTTTTTTACAAAAAACATAATTAAAAA
>OVBA01006930.1:0-15848 GCA_900406435.1 Lepidium aucheri
TTCCGCTTCTTCTTCCTCTTTCTCTTCTTCTTCCGCTTCTTTTTCTTCTTCAGCTTACGTTTTCTCTTCCTCTGTCGCTTGTCCATTTCCTTCCAGTTCTTCTTCTACCTCTTCTTCTACTTTTGTATCATCTTTTTCTAGTCGAACCGGCTTTGTTTGAACAATGATCCTAGGACCACATCCCATCNACATCCCATCTATTTCGTTGCGTTCTTCGTTCTAGGCATATTGTAGAAGGAGAGATTCGAGAGAGACGGATTCGAGAGGGAAATTTTGAGGCAGAGAGGAGAGGTGGGGTAAGTGGGATGGATAGTGGGGACGGTTGGGATGTGCGGATTTATGGGTTAGGGTTAATGAAATTTGTTATCCGACCGGTTTGCTTCTGGTTAATTGAAATCAACCCGAATAGAAACTGGGTAATGGGTCTGGGGTAATTAAAAATTCATCCGAAAATTAGAAGAGTAGTAAGGATTAAAATTCTTCAACAAAGAGTCCTTAAGCAATTGATCCTTTTTAGAGAGGTTCTTAGAGCAAGCCCATCAATGATACTCATGCAAAGTTCTTAGAAATAATAATTTTTATTATTTTATTACTTTTTTGGATTTTGAAAAAACTAACCAACCGCAGGCCGCCACGTGTCAGTGGTACCCGCGAATAGTGTAAGAATTCACTAAGAATTGGTTCTTAAATTAGAACTTCTAGGATCTGGTTCTTAACTATTCATGGGTCCTACTTATTATTTTAATATTATTCCCCTAAGTATTTTTAGTAAAAAACTCTCAATGGGGATGGTCTTAGAATTTTTTTTTTTTTGTCAACAATATTAGGCCACAACTGGCCGGCCCAGTAGCCAAGTTCCTGCATAGTGCAGGCAGTAGGACTCGATCTCGAGATGTGCAAGTGCGCCTGCCATTTAGTGGACTTACCCCTGCCACTGGACTAAAGGCCACTTGCAGTCTTAGAATTTTATAATATTAAAAAAAAAAAAGTGGAAGAGAGAAATATAAGGATTTCTTATTTAAGAAACTATAAAAAAATTAAGAATCTATTATAAATATTAAAATTTATTTGTGCACAAAATTTTAATTAAAATATTGTTAAGATACTCATTTTGAGCATCTCCTTGATAATGATGCTCTTAGCTAAGCACTTTTAGAAACGGTTCTTAAAACTTTTTTGCCACTTTCCATTTTCTAATTGGACAATAAATTTTTAAAAATTTAAATTTAATAAAAATAAAATATTAATCAAAAATATTATTATTTTATTAATAAAAAACTTTTAAGTTTGTGTAGTGATGATGGAGATGGTCTTACGAGTTGAAGTTAAGGAAAATGTTGAGAAATTATTTTCTTCCATTGGTGAAGAATTATTTAACTCTTTTTTGCTATAAATATTTTTTACCTTTTCATTTGTTGATTTACATGCATGTACGTACGAGTCTTTTGAATCAGTTAGTTTTCTTTTTTTAAAAATCTTTTCCTTTTATTTTTCACTCATGTATATTTTTAGTTGGATATTTTCATTTATGTATATGCATAAATACTATTACTAAATGTTTGTTATTCACTATTTTAGTTTAGTTAAAAGATAAAAATATCAACGTTTAGGTAAAACCAATTTGATTTAGAGAGCTATTCGGTGACAATTTATACTAACAAACAATTCCACAAGTTTTATATTATTTTTTAACATTTAAAATAAAATACATATTTAATTATGAATAATAAAAAAGGTATATTATTAACATTATAAAAAATAGAATATATAATTCATTATAAGTAATAAAACATACATATAAATGTAAAATAACTAATTAGTTTAGCTTAAACTCAATACATTCCTAAAACTCTTACTCATATGTAATAGGACAGAGTCGAACACTGGATGTTATATAAAATATACAATTAACCATGAATAATATTATACAGGTATTGTTACATTTCACTTATTTTGGTTTGGACTCGGTTTAGCTCGAGTTCTTTTTTTTTTTGGGTATATGAATCTAGCATCAAAAGTTTCAACCCACTACTGGAGATTGATTAAATGGAATTATAGGGGAAATTTTAGTTATGAATTGGATTTTGTCGAGTTACCGTTCACACCCAATATATATGTATAATCTCAACAATCCCACTGATATAATATATGGCTTCTTTTAGTTGGAAAATTTTAGATTAACAAATTATCACCGATGATAATTTCCTTACTCAATTTTAAATTTTATATATATATATATATATATTAGTGTTTGGGGACATTAATCGGTTTATAGGGAGAAAGAATTAGCTTGAGTCTTCTAGATTAGGTGTGATTTGAAGTGATTTGAAGATCATAAATGTCAAATTTTAGATGGTTCGCCATAACTGCGATGAGATTGGTTTTACCAGTACCAAGAGAGCCATGAAAAAGGTATCTTCTCTTCCAAGCTTTCAAACTTTACGGTAAAAATCCTATTTTTCTATAAACTGATTGATGTCCCTAAGCATTAATTTTCTTACCTGGGAATCCATGGCCATGGTGTCAAATATGGATGGTTGCACAATATTTGCACATACTAATTGTCCGAATTAAATCCCAATAAGATACATTGTGGACAAAAGTTGGTAGAAAAGTTGCATATATATTTATGAAAATTTCACCAATCGCCTTATATTTGTATATTGTTTGACACTAAATGTAAATACTAGTTTAATTCCAAACACTAAAGTATTTTTAATATATAATATTTGTTTTAAAATATGAAACTAAAACTAAAAAACATTGATAAAATATTAACCAAAAACTAAAAAAGAAACTTCTAGATCACATTTTTACCTTTTCATCAAATTCATTGATAAAATATTCTCAAACCATAAATGTAGCCATTGAGTATTAACAAGTGCATGATTTTCAAATAAGGAAAACTGAAAAATAAAATAGATGCTTCTTTTGTAAACTATCAAGTTATTAAAGAAAGTTTTCTAATCAAGTTATCAATTTCATTCAGCAAAAAGATTCAGATAACAAGCATATCCAAAATTTCAGTAAGATAAAGGAACAAAAAAATCAAACAAATATAAAAAAAATTGTTTTTTATATTCTCAGCAAAAAGTTCACCATTTTGTTTCAGCATTTAACTAAGAAATGAAAAGAGAAATATTTTTAAAAATAAAAAATAGTTTGTTTTAACTTTTAGTTTACTTTTTGTTTTGAATTTGTAAAACAATTTATATAATAAAACAAAATAATTATTTATATGTGTGGAGTAAGATCTCACTTAATCAAATTGGATAAGATTCAGACCATGAAACATAAGATAATTTTATTGTTTAATATATTAGTTACAGAAGATAAAATTTGAACTATGTTATTTTGATCTGAATATTAGATATTTGAGAGAAATGTCAATCTAACATTGTACTTACCAAAAATTGATGATTTACTATTGAATTTTTGAGGTGGTTGATTAAACTTTCAAATTTTTGTTGACCTTTGAAAAAATCATTAACTTTGCTTTGATTCGGCAATTTGAACATGTCGTTAGTTCTAAATCGAATTTTTTTCTAAATTCAAAAGCCAAATCGATTTTGGAATTTTAAATTATTTCTTATCTTCCTTCTGAAGAACCCTTAATATTTATTTCCTCTTTTCGTTCAAGAATGACCTAAAATTTGTCGGTTTGAACTATCGAATATAACATTTCAACCCGATGAATTTGAGATCATTCTTGAAAGAAAAGAGAAAATCAAACTTAGTGGGTCTTCAGAAGGAAGATAAGAACTGAATCGGACTTCCATAATCTATTTGGCTTTTGAATTTAGAAAAAGTTTCGAGTTGGGATTAACGACAAGCTTAATTTGCCAAATCAACACAAAATTAAGAGTTTATTTCAAAAATCAACAAAAAATAAAAGTTTAATCAATTATATCCAAAATTTATTATTAAATCAATTATTTTTGATAAATACAATATTAAATTTAAATTTGGCCTTTAGATATTCATAACATATTTAACCACATATTTAACCATTCACTGACCATATAACAGAACACAACAAGATTTATATGTTTTTCTTATTATATGTTGTTAACCAAAAAATATATGTTTTATTGGATAATATAATTTTTTATATATTTTGCCTGAAACAAAAATTTATCTCTCTTATTCCTAAAATTATGTGTAATTAGTATATGAATTATTGTAGATTCGGACAACATGCATCCATCCACATTTGACACCATGGCCATGGATTCACACGTAAGAAAATTAGTGCTTGGGAACATCAATTGGTTAATAGGGAGAAAGAATTTTTACCGTAAAGTTGGAAAGGCTTGGAAGATAGGATACTTTTTCTATGGCCCTCCTGGTATTGGTAAAACCAGTCTCATCGCAGCCATGTCGAACCATCTAACGTAGAAGACTAGAGCCTTTGGAAGCTCCTCTTTGAGGTTAAGAACTCCTCAATACTAGTGTGGGAAGATATTGACCGTGTTGACATGCAGGTATTGACTGGGTTTTCTTGAATATCTTTTTTATTTTCTTGGATTATTTTGACATTGTGTGTTTGATTAGGCTGTCAAATTGTCGTTCTCTATCATTCTTAAGTGTATCGATGGCCTATGGTCATCTTGTGCTGAGGAACACATCATCATCATTACCACAAATCATATGGAAAGACTTGATCACGCCTTGATCCGGCCAAGTAGGATGGATCTTCATGTCTTCATAATTCACTGCAGTTACAAAGGCTTTAAAACCTTGGCTCTAAACTATTTGGGATTGGACACTCATCATCTATTCGAGAAAGTCAAGCTTTTACTCAAAGACAAGAAGATCACACCCGCTTAATTAGCTGGAGAACTGATGATGATAAATCAGAGTGAAGAAAAAATCTTTTGAATTTCTTAAAGACAAAGACTGTACAAGAAGAGGACTAAAGGATTATCGGTAAGAATGCATGATATGATATACTTTTATATTCTTGAATAGGAGAACACTGGGTTTATAATAGTTTGTTAACATTTTTTCACATGTTTGGACCCAACCTATGAATACATGCCAAGTTTTATATCATTTTATTTCACTTTCTGGCCATCAATTTCTAGATCATACCAAAAGGAAGCAAAAAAGGTCCACAGAGATCCGAGAGAGTATTCTGTGGCCATCAATTTCTTTGTTCTTCGTTTTATATTTGTTTTTGGTTTGGTATTACTGGTTACATGATTTTTTTTTATATACCTATCTTCTGGGTTTCTTGCTAATGATTTTTTCAATGATAAACTGAAGTTTGATGCATTGGCGTCTCCACACATGGGTTTTGTTTTTGTTTTGGTTGTTCGTTAATGGCGAATCTGACAAAGAAATGAGTGTTTTACCCCAAATTGAGCTACAGAGGCTTGAAGTTGGAACTGATGAGCAAACAACAATATCATCTACAAACTGCACAGAGGATATGTTATGTCGAACGGTTCCCACGATTGGTAGGATGTGTGCTTTTTCCCATTTCTAAAGGACTTTGTGCTATTTTCATTCCTATACATATTCTTGTTCTCAACGTCTAGATAGCAAGTTCATTCCCTGTCTTGACTCGAATCTCTATCTTCAGTGAAAACCATCTAATAATTAAGCAGTTGTTTTGCCTTATCTGTTGTGCATTGCCAATGTTATTAGATTTTTCACTCTTTATTTATTTGGTTTTGCTCACTTTGTTGTGTGCTAGGCTAAAAAGTAAGTTTTCCTTCATCTGAAGCCTGAATAATTTGTATTTTGTAATTTTAGGATCATACCATACAGCTTATCATGTTAAAACTGATGTCTTAATTGTTTACTTTATTTTGCTCGTAAAGTTGTCCTCTCATATGCTACCAGTGTATGTCTATTGTCTAATTTTTGGTAGTCTTCGACTACCAAAGGCATTTGGAGCTCTAAGGTCTTACCCCTCAAAATGATGGTGATACTTGTCTGTCACACCTCTGCTCTGGGCATAGTGTTCCTCTAATGTGTATCTGGTGATTATCTTGGGTTTCCACATCTCGCTGGATGATTTAATTTCTTCTATTTTGTGTTTCCTTGTTTGCCTTAAACTGTAGTTTTTTCTTGAAGTGTGGGTAGTATCTAAAACATCGAGAGCATGCCAGGAAGGTGCCTTATGATCATGTATGGTTTCTACTCTTGGTAGGTTCTACTCTAATGAATGCTATATTTATCTGTCGGTGAGGATTGTGCTTTTCACCTGTTTCATAAGATAAAGATTAGTAACAATTCTGTATCAGGGCTATTAAATCTTATAGCTACAACCAATTGCTAGTCTCTAACAATAGAAAACTATATTGTAGACATAAACTGTTTGTTTAGAGTTGGTGAAAATATATGGTGTTTGGTGACGTGTCCCTAACATTTGTAACAGATTCTATGGACAGTGTTCTGTGATGACTCTCGACTGCTAATTGTTTTGTGCTTCTGCCAAAAACAGCCTCAAGTTTTCGCATTACCATGTGCTATTTCTACATTTTGTTTCCTTGCCTTAATAAGGTTAATTAAGTCAGATTGGTGAGTATCTTTTTCGTGTTAATGTTCTCGATTAATCTTAAGAACTTGATGGCCTTCGTTGTATTTAGGATAATGCAAGAACAATCATGTACTACATTTTGTTTTTCATTGGCTTGGCTGGGTTGCTTTCGAGTCCAAGTTTTTTGCAAGATGTTCTCACGAGGTCTGGCTTTTAGCTTCACACATTCTCTGATTTGACTTAAATTCACATTTAAGAGTTGTTCTCGAGCTTCAAATCTTTACCCAAAGATCATGTTTTTCGAATAAACTGTGGAGACAAGGACAAGTAAATCACGTGAAAATATAGAACCTATATAACTCGAATTAAGTTTAGCAATGGTGATATGGAGCTATAAATGATTTTGAGCAAAAATAAGATAACAGTTATACAGAACTGAGACGAATATCTCGAACAAGTCTTTTACTTGTCTTTTCTAGGAGACGAAGACTTGGAGAGGAGGCACAAAGTTGTTGAGATTTTGAACATGGTCAAAGTGGTTTCCAACAAACTTGGAAGACCATGACATATATCAAGTCTCGTTGAGCTTTAGCCATAAGAATAGGGGCTGAGACTAACAAAGTTAGTCATTAGATTTTCTTAGTCGGCTCAAATAAAATTTGGCCACTTTCTCCTAAATCCAAATCCTAATCAATCATATTTCTCATTCATCTTTACCAATCAATTTAAATTTAATATTTGGCGCACATTACCAAAGTATTAAGCCTTTAAATTATTGGTCCAACAGAAAGCTCATCGAGCAATTTGTTCCATGGAATAACATTTATGGATGCATCAAAAGTGGATATTAGTGCTAAGTACAAGCCCAAATGTGGAGATCTAATTGCTCTGAGTCTAACAGAGGAAATGCCAATACAAATCGATGGCTTGAATCCCTTACTTCTAGCTTTTTTTTTCTGTACATAGTAATCTTTAAATCATCGACAAGTACTAGGATGTATTTCTTTCCTGCTAAGCTTTCAATTTGGATGGGGCCCATAAGATCCATGTGAAATAATTGTAGAATACATTTTGATCTAACATCTGGCACTGACTTGTGTTGAGTTTTGACTTGTTTTCCCATACTACACGGACCGCAAATGACTTCCTGATCACGTTTAAGTTTTGGCAGTCCTCTCACAATTTCCTTAGTCGCCAGACCAGCCATGGTACAAAAATTCATATGGCCTAACCGTTGATGCCAGATCTGAGTTTCACTTTTAGACTTTGACACCATGCATGAAGTGCCAGGTACCCACATGTAGCAATCGTTACCTGTTCTAACTCCCTCCAAATGTGTTGTACCTTTAACATTTACCGCTCGACATTCTGTGCGAGTGAATGTAACATTCAGACCAGTATCACATAGTTGACTGATGCTAATAAGATTAGCTCAGACCATCAACAAGAAACACATCAGACATTTGGGATCCATGGAGTTTGCTGTCTGACATTTTCCTCTTATTTTGCCTTTTGCTCCATCTCCAAACGTAACTTTACCAGCAATCACTTCCTCAATATTCTGCAAAGTTTCTTCCTCAGCCGTCATGTGTTTTGAACATCCACTATCGAAGTACCACTTTCCACTCGAGGATTTGAACTCACTTTTCTTTGCTGTGAAGGCAACTCTACTGTAGAGATCATACTTCTTTACCCATATCTGATCCCTCTTGTTCCTGTTGAATGTAAAATTTTGCTGTCTTCGTAGTCTCTTAACACAAGTCTGAAGCTTATAACACTCCCATTTCATATGACCATACGCACCACAATACCAACAGTTGATATATGCATTTCGTTTTAACCCCTAATATGCAGATCTCTGTTTCTTCCATCCGAGTCCAGAATGTTGATACGAGTCTCCAGAGTTGGATTTTTGACTGTTCCTCTGATTTCTGTCAATCGACTCAAGGTAGTTGTTTGTTGCCTTAACGAATTCAACCTTTTTTTGGTTCAACTCCCTTGTAACCAACACCTTGATTCACAGCACTGGCTCGTCCTAGTGAGAGTAAGTAATCCAAGTCCTTTGTTCTATTAGACAACATCTTAATCTGTTTCAGCTGCTCGTTTACTCTGCTTTCAAGATGAATGTTCTTTGACTAAGTATCTACTAGCTTCTTTTTAGTCTCCTCTAGGACGAATTCAACACTTTGTTTTTCCCTTCTTAACTGCTTGTTTTCTTCCTGTGATTTTATCAGTGATTTGATAAGTAGATCCAGTTGATCCTCAGGAGTCATATAAAACTCATCTTTTGACTCTAACTTACACTTGTCAATGCCTTGTGTCTCAGATGATTGTAGGAATTCATCAGACGCTTGCTTACTAGTATTGCGAATGACTTCTGTATGACTTTTATTTTCTTCCACGTCATTTATGTCTACCATTCCGAAGTTTGACACAAAGTGATTCAAGATATTATCCTCTTCCTCATTGTCACTGTCTGTGTTGCTCAAAGTACTGATGGCTGCTTTTCCACTTACTCTTGACATGCATTCATTCTTAGTATGACTATACCCTTTGCACTCATAACACTGAATAGACATCTTCCTTTTAACAGAAGGACATTCTAACCTAAAATTTCCAAAACCTTGACATTCCAGACATTGTTTGTCAGATTTGTAGTTGTCTTTATCAGGCGTCTGTCTGCCAGGGGCTTGAAATTCTTTTTTCTGCCCTTTTTCAGCTTTTCGAAGGAATCTTTTAACTAATAGTTCCACCTTTTCTTCAAGGTTTTCAATCAACTCATTCTATTGAGGAGTTTTATCAGCCACCACGCTATACTCTTTCCTTTGGCGCCACAGTCCTTTGATGCAAGCCGCAATTCATAGGCTTGCATCATACCAACTACTTGATCAAACTTCATGTTGTCAAATTCTGAGATACTTCCAGATCATATCGATGACTTCTTGACTAGCTTCTTATCCTTGTACGTTTTTCCTAAAATCAAGGCCTCGTGTGACAAGGAGGACAGTTTGCTGCTAAATTCAACCAATGTTTCATCTTCGACCATCATCAAGTTTTCAAATCTAGATGCCAACAAGTATATCCGAGTTCTTTTCACACAGCTTGTTTCTTCGAATCCAACTTCCAAAATGTCCCATGGTTCCTTTGCACTCTTGCAGCCCTGAACTCTTTTGAACTGATTCGGTTGCTAGAGAATTGAAGATTGCTGATATAGCTTTTGAATTCCATTTAGCGTATGATTTCTCATCAGCAGTCCATTGTTTTCTTGGTTTGGGTACGAGATTTCCGTCAGCGTCTTTTACCATTGGAGGTTCCCAACCTTCTTTGACAGCCAACCAAGCATCTTAATTAATACCCTGAATATACTGAGCCATTTGCACTTTCCAGTGACCGTAATTATTCGGATCCAGCTTGAGTGTTTTGGCTACAACAACCATTTGTTGCTGTGAATTGTCCCTTGTGTCCTCAGGATCCAACACCTGTCAACAATAACAAATGTTAGGTGGTGCACCGCTCTGATACCAATTGAAAAAGACAATTCAATTAACACTCTAGAAATTTCAGCTGAGTATTACGTTTTATTAGAATTTTTCTTTTCTACAAAAGACTAATTCCTATTGGTTTTAATCCTTACAAGAAACCAATCAAAACTACTCTAGCAACTGATAACCTAAACGCTCAAATCACAAGCTTTCAACCCCTAATTCTTAAAAGCATTGAATTATACTTGAGATCCCTTTTATAATACAAGGACTCGGGAAATTTCTTCTCCTACAAACTCGTAACTCTAACCGATCTTATCAATATATCTAGATAAGATTTATCTCTTGTTTTTAAATTCAAACCATCCTTATTTTTATTTCTTTGTGTGCACTTCACATGTTCTCATTAACCTTGTCACGTGCCAACTTTGCCGCTTCAGAAAAAACATTAAAACTTTAAATCAAGAATATTTTTTGTCTTACAAACAACTTATTTTTTTATTACAAAGAAATAGTCACAATTTTATTTTTTTACTATATCTAATATTTAATTTTTGTAAAAAAAATTGATATATTATATAAAAAGGATATTTTTTGTATGATAGCTAAATAAGTTAAGACAGGACAAGAGCACAAAAATGACCACGCACTTAGTAAGCTAAACTTTCCAAATATAGTAAACTTCCATGTTTTTCGTGGAAACTGAAAACAAGCATAGGGAGGGTTACTTCACGAGCATAAATCCTGCTAGTGGAACATTAGGGCTTACCAGTTACCATAAGGGATTCTATAATACTCATTAAAGAGGCCGATACAAAAGCCCATTATTAAAACACACATTATTTAGGCCCATTAAGATGTACCACACTAAAACAGCCCATCAGGATACACACAATGATTTGATTTGATTTCAATTAGTAAAGTTGGAGATCGTTGCGCCGGGCTGAGCCGCTTGAGCTTCAGCCGCCGGCTTCACATCCTTCGACGGCTCAACAGGTTTTCCAGTAAGCTCCAATGGCAAATCAGCGACAACACCTTTTAAGTAGAAAGTGTAAAACAGCTTTGTCGGGTACACAAGTTGACGAAGCTTGACCTGTCCGTAAGCTCCTTCGAAGATGCCAGTACCGCCGGTGATGGTGAGGAATGTGTCCTCGTAAGTGAGATAAGGTCCTTGTACGGAAATGTGACCGTAATCTCCGAAGTAGAAGCTGTAAGTAGCTTCAAAGCGATCGCCTTTCTTCTCCGGGACGTGTTGGATCAAAACGCACAGACCTGCTGTGATTCCAATGCGTTTTGTGAGATCGCCGGTGTAGAGTTTGTTTGTGAAGGGAACGAGATCTCCAAGGCAAAGCTGATCTGGTTTCTTCCCTAGTTTTAGAACCGCTGGGCTGCTTCGATCGCCTTCGTTAAACTCGTACACGTTCAGTTCTTGGATTTTACCTGAAATAATTCAGAGTAAAAATCAGTTTTGTGAAATGAGTACTTGATTTTGAGCATAAATGTGAACCTTTTTTCCACCAGTTTGAATTGATCCTCACTACTCAAAGTTCATGAGATGACTACGAGAAAATGTTTGGTTCTGAACATTAAATTTGATTCTAAATGCGAGGCAAGATCAAAAAAATTCTAGACTTTGATAGCAAATCTCTCAATTTATGACATGGGTACATTATTATTAAGTGGGAACATAAAGGTTAACTTCCACTTTTTCCACTATTTTTGTCTCTTTCTTTTCTCAAATCTATTTGAGTTGATCATGTTCTGTTTTCTTTGTTTTTGTACTTTTACTTACTTGGTCTGGAGTTGTCGTTGCTGCTGCACATGGTTCTGAAGAACCCTTGAGTGGAGGAGGCGGTGGATCTTGATGGTGGAAAGCATTCTGGACCGTTAGATGAGATCCTTAAGTTATAGAAGGATCTGGAGAAACCCAGAAGAGAGCTCCCGTGAGGTTGATGATTGCGAGAAAGATTTCTCAGAGTTATCATAGAGATCGAAACTGCAGCAGAGGAAGCCATGGATGTAGACTTGCCTGTTTTGGTTGATTGTAGTTTACACAGATCAAAGAGAAACTGATTGTTGGGTTATGATTGAAGTCTTAGTAGAGTTTTTTGTATTGGGATAGTGAATGATGATAAAGGGGGATGACCGTAAATATGGCAAAGTGGGTCTCCAGAAATAATATCAATCAACTAAATTAAACACAAAAAAGGGAGACAGAAAAATGAGTCACATATAACTATTATGAAATGGGTGATACATTGATATTAATAAGGAAATACTTAACCAAAACATGCAGAAATTTATAACAATCAAACTAATCTTGATATCTGAAACAGATTTAATCTTTTGGAACGCATTATAATAAGATAGTGACTTTTTACTGTCAATCTATAATAATACTAATTTATAAAGTCTCACCCATGTGGAAAATGCGATTTGAAACTTAGAAAAAGCAGCTACCAACAAAATAAAGGGACAAGCCGACAAATGGAATTTGATTAGCGTAAGCCCACATGGAGATTTAACTTATTGATACGAGGCAATTACTCGGTTCATCCATGGAATATGCAAAAGTTATGAATCTCCATAAATAAATAAAAAAGACAAATATCTTGCTAATGTTCTACTAGGGGAAAGTGTCAATTAAACATGCAACTTATAGAATCATGAACTCCGAATATGGTTAATTAAACTATTGTAACTTTTGAAAAAGCATCAAACTTTAAGTTTACTCGGTTAATTGAACATTCTGATAATCCTAAATCGAAAAATTCTTTAAATTCGAAAGCAAAATCGATTTTTAGGAATTCGATTTATGTCTTATCTTCATTTTAGAGGACCCCTAAACTTTGATTTTAATGAGCTCAAATTCGTCGGTTTCAAATGTTATCTTCAATACTTCAACAATCAAGCTTAGAGTTCCTTAAAATCGTGCTATGTTCTAGAATGGTAGCATGTCAAGAGTAATTAGGCATTGAATCAGTTTAGTGAATTGGTACTGTAACCAAAACAGTAGGAAATTTTCAGAAATTACCTTCTGGATGCTTTAAACTATGGAGTATGGACTTTAGGAATTTCCTTACTAAAAGGAAAAATACAACTGAGCAATGTGAGAAGTTTCAGCATTTTGTAAGAATCTCTGAACCAGTTCTAGTAATTAGAATTGTATGCTCAAACTGGGCAGCGACACCGCCATCTGCTGTTAGAGTAGTCCAGTTGTCAGGCCATGTTACACATTCCGTGGTTCCTATCGTCAGAATCGGTTCTGCAACACAGAATTGTAGCCATTCATTTCTTAGTATTCAGTATATATATAAGTAAATGAAACCCATGGCAAATAATGAAAAGATTACTAACCAATTGTGAAAGTTTGGCCCTCTACCATAAGTCCAGGCTCATCATTTCCTGCAGAATGGATAGATTATGAGCAACTACAGACAAATTCTTAACCAAAGATGGTGTGGCATTGACAAATACAGTGAACTGTTGTTTCTGCTTGGTGCTTCCAAGTTAGTAAGTTACATTATAGAGAAAAAGCTGACGCGTTTTTGCAAAGCATAAGAGCAATTTTGCTAGGAAAGAGATTACTTACGGTAATGATATATAAGGGGTTCAGAGTGGAATATAGGTCCAACACCATGCCCTACAAAGCGCTCCACCACGTTGTAGCCGTACTTTTCTGCGTGCTCACTGTTGGAATTTGAAACTATTCAGATTGTTTGGTCGAGCAGCATTGTTGAATGTCCTCAAATAATACATTTCTGCACGGTTATATTGAATCGAGATTGCTTTTTGGTTACCTGATTCTCTTCCCGATTTTCTTGAAGCTTGCTCCATCTTTACATACGGCAATACCTTTCTCCAAACATTCTTCCGTAACCTTACAAATTTAAAAACCAACAACGGTTAGCATATTAAAACAGAATTTATCTACTGTGAAGTTCCAGAGACAACACAGTGAAGAAAAAAAAGAAGAAGAATACCTTCACAAGTCGTTTGAAAGCTTCGTCGACTTCTCCACAGAAGAAAGTTTTCGATGTATCTCCATGGTAACCCTGTTAAAGTTTCAAACCCCCAAAAGTGTTAAATAATTCAATGTATAGAAGACGTTTAAGTTGTATGTAGACATCAAACAAAGTGAAAGTAAAAGTGCATACAGATTAATAAACGAAGCCCAAATGACTTACATCCAAGTAAACTGTGACGTCAATGTTTATTATATCCCCATTCTGCATTAAGTGGTAATAGTTAGCGATAAAACATATGAATTTCTTCAAAAGCTACTCCACTTAAAACAAAATAAAAAGCACAGTTCAGGACCTGTAGCTGGCGAGAATCCGGTATTCCGTGACACATACACTCATTGACAGATGTACATACACTTTTAGGAAATCCACCGTATCCAAGAGGTGAAGGATAAGCACCAGCTTCAATGATCATATCATGCACAGCTTTGTCAATTTCATTAGTCGTAACAGATGGCTGCAGAACCATATATAACAATAACTCAGGCCATATATGCGTGTATATATAGAAACAAAAGATCCACAACCTAAAATCTTACTTTGACCAAAGTTCCTGCATAATCTAAAACCCGAGCAGCGAGCTCGCAAGCAGCTTTCATTTTCCCGATGCCTTCAGGACCAGGAATTTGAAATTCACTCGATATATCTGGTAATACACCAGACTCAACATAAGGAGGCCTTGGAATGTGATCAGGCACAAGAAGACGAGGTGATACTCTTCCACGTCTTAGCGGTGGATTTCTCCTAACTTTTGATTTAGTTTCAAGCTCTCGCATTCTAGACAATGTGATCACAGCAACGTATTAACTTCAAACAGATATTACCAATCAATTAAGATTCGATTCCTTTAGAACAAAATAGTTAAGCAAAACTAAAATACCTTCTGATTCTGATGGCTTCCTCCAAGCCAGAAACTTTCTTGGCATAAACGAAAAATTTCACCGGAGAATGTAAATTCTTCGCACCTGCAGATGAGTCAGAAGATAAACTTCATACACCAAATTTCTTCAATTATCAACATTCTATCATAAACGCTTGAATGGAAACCTAAAATCTTTCAATCAAATTTTCTTTAACTTCCAATCTTCTTCTAAATTAACGCGAAACTTATAGTCTCCAGAGAGCTTTGAGTAACAACCATACGAAACGAACAAAGCAAACTAAGATAGCGTGACAATAATAGACAGACCGGAGAATGATAAAGAAGAGGAGGTGACCGGAGCTCCGATAAAGCATCTCGATGACGCCAAGTAGTCGCCGTTAAAGGAAGAACAGAGTTGCAAAGATGACGATGAGGAGAAACTGGATAGAAAAACTGAAGACGCCATTTTCGCAACTTCACTGCTAAACCCAAAATATCTAAATTGCAGTGGATTGATTAATTTCCGTTGATATTAAAAAATCTTGATATTTAATCAACGGAATATTCTATTGGACTAAGCCCATTAGGTCTATTATCGAGAAAATTTGGGTTTCGAGGCCCACGGAGGTTGTATAAAGAAACAATGTTATTCCTACAGCCAAAATTATGAAATATATATATATATATATATACTAGATGATATCCCGTGCTATGCACGGGTTAAGTAATATTTGTTTGTTTTATTTATTTATTGATGGTTAGATTTATATGTGTAAATTTATTAATTACTTAATTATATATATATATTAAAAATAAATTTATAGTGATCACCGGTGTTTCTTGTACACGACAGTAGATTACATTTTATTTTATTTTATTTCTGTTTATTTAAGTTTTGATGCATTACAATTTTNTAGATTACATTTTATTTTATTTTATTTCTGTTTATTTAAGTTTTGATGCATTACAATTTTACATATAAATTTTTT
>OVBA01006931.1:0-15847 GCA_900406435.1 Lepidium aucheri
ATGAGGAGAAAAAGTAAAATAAGGAGAGAGAGTAAAATGAAAAGAGAGAGAAAAAGAGGAGATAGAGTAAAAAGAGAAGGGAGTAAAATGAGGAGAAAGAGAGTGAAATGAGGAGAGAGAGTAAAATGAGGAGAGAGAGTAAAATAAGGAGAGAGAGTAAAATAAGGAGAGAGTAAAATGAGGAGAGAGAGTGAAAGAATAGATAGAGAAAAAGACAAGATGGTAAAAAAGAGAAAATAGAGTACTAAAAGAGAAGAGAGTAAATTGAGGAGAGAGAGTAAAAAGAATAGAGAGAGAAAAAGAGGAGAGAGAATAAAAAGAGGACAGAGAGTAAAAAAAGGAGAAAATAAAAATGAGTAGAGAGAGTAAAAAGAGGAAAGAGAGTAAAAAGAATATAGAAAAAAAAAGAAGAGAGAGAAGTACAAAAGAGGAGAGAGAGTAAAATGAGGTAAGATAGTAAAAAAGAGGATAGAGAAAAAAAGAATACAGAGAGAGTAAAATGAGGAGAGAGTAAAAAGAGGAGAAAGAGTAAAAATATAAAGAGTAAAAAAGAGGAGAAAGAAGTAAAAAAGAGGAGAGAAAGTAAAAAGAAGAGAGAGAGTAAAAAAAAGGAGAGAAAGTAAAAAAAGGAGAGAGAGTAAAAAAAGAGAAGAGAGTAAAATGAGGAGAGAGTAAAAAATAGTGAGAAAAAGAGAAGAGAGTAAAATGAGGAGAGAGAGTAAAAAGAATAGAGAGAGAAAAAGAGGAGAGAAAAGTAAAAAAGAGAAGAGATAATAAAAAGGAGAAGAGAGTAAAAAAAGGAGAGAGAGTAAAAGAAAGGAGATAGAATAAAATAAGGAGAATGAGTAAAAAAATAGAGAGAGAAAAATGGGTTGGTTTGTGGTTCAAATTTTAAATATTAACAAGTTAATGGGTCAATCCATTTCGACCCATCAACCCATTGAAACCCAACTCATTCCAACCCAAAACTATTTAACTCATCAACCCATTAAACTTGTTAACCCATTAGGGTCAAAAATTTTAACTCCAATGAGTTGATGGGTATGACTAAAGAACTTATTAATTTTCTCTTCAGCTCGAGCAGTGTGTCGACTAAAGAACTTCACATCTGCATTCAAGTATCTCCAAACAGCTCTAAGTTTTTCATATTCCACATAGGCATACGGTAAATCATGTTGTATTACGGATTGAGCTACCATTTCACGGAAAACTAAATGGTCATATTTTTTTGCTTGCAGTCTCGCTTCTCCATTGATCATCATCTTACCAACATCACCATTTCTCACCTTCTGTTTGCAATTGGCACGATGGCGTCTTAAACACGTTGTACCACTCTTGTGTGAGTTATCTTGAATACACACTGCTTTTTGATAAGAACGGCCAGTCTTGTCAACCTTAGTAATCAACCTAAAGTCATCCCATACACCCAAAGTTAGCTTCCTTTGTTTCTGTTTCGCTGACGTCTCATTCTCATCATCATCTCCATCTTCATCTCCATTCGAAGCTTTCTCAGGATGTTTTCCTTTAGACTTATCAAACATCCGATGCTCAGATTCAGCACTTGCAGTGTTTGTGTCGACAAATCTCTGAGAATTAAGATCTGATGATCTCAAAAAGGAAGCTCCGGCTTGTGTTTCCTGTCATTAACAAAATATTGAGTCAACGAACACAATAATCAAACATATCAGACTGGAAAAAACACATAAACAACTCATAGTTTTATTCATTAAGCATAAAAATATCAAACCACAAAGAACAAAGCATCACAACATATCAGACTTTAAAAAAAACCAGAGAGGATACAAACACATATCTTTTAACGTTTTAGTAAAATAATTAGCAATTGACATTTACGTTTTAGACTTGGATTTGATTCCAAGTCTGCAGCTTCAAGTTGCATTTCTTAGAATGAAAGTACTCGACCATATATAAAGCATGTTGTGTAGCTAGTGAGATACTTTGTGTAAAATTCGAAGTAGTTCTATACTTAACACGAGACAAGACATATCAGACTTAAAAACAAAAACAGAGAGGATACACAAAGCATGAAAATATGAAAAACAGAGAGGATACATTTAGAAACAAAACACAGTTTCATTCATCAAACATCAAAACACAAAGAATAGAGATGATACAAATAGAAACTCGCTGATTCATCTAGAGGAAAGTCTGTAAATGAGTCTTCCATTCTCATCTCTCTTCAAATTCTGTCGTCGACTTTGAGATGTGAGTAAATTTTTTTTTTCTGTTTTGTGAACACACGAGTCTCGTGACGAGACGACTCAAGTCCACAAGAAACCAGACTTTTGAGTTTCCTTTTTGTGAAATTTAGGTTAAATAGTCTACAAAGGAAGACTCTAGTTTAGGAAAAAGATTGGAAGATTCAAAATTTCAACTAAATACATAACCGCGGTTTTAATCCGTAAACCCGCCAAACCGTGATGAGCTAACCCGCACAAACCCGTAAACCATGACGAGCTGGACCGCAAGGCCTGCTACTTAACGGGCTATGAAAATCATAACCGTACCTGCCCCGTGATGGTCTTAAACGGGCTCAACCCACGGGTTATCATACCGTATGAGTTGGGTTGGGTCGACTTATCACTTTTTACCCATTTTGACACCCCTAGCCATGTTTAAAAGAAAATTAAATGAGTATTTACTAAGACCACACCAATGTTCATAATTTAGAAAACCACAACATTTTTTAATGTACCCTTTAAGTATATTTTTATATATTTAATTAGATTAATTTTCTCCTTTACTTTTAGTTTCTCTAATTTTTTTAAAGAAATGTTTTTCTAAATCTATATATATAAAGTAGATAGTGTTCTCTTCTAAGAGAGCCACATCATCACTTCTAATAAATGAAATAATTAAAAGGAGAATTAAGCCAATATCATAAATACACAAACTAATTAACAAACTAGCATACAATACTTAAAATTCAATATATGACAATGGACCATATAGTGGAGAAGACAAAACACCCCCTAGACAAAAAAAGATTTTTCTAACTTTGGCCCACCATCTTCAACTTGCCGTCATCTCTTCCAAGACTCTCTCTTATCCTTTCTCTTCCACTCTTCTCCTCCATTCATTCTTATCTTCCTCTTCCTTCTTTTTCTTAATCTCTCTTCTTCTTACCATCTCCCTTTTCTCTTCTTCTTTTTTGTTTGTCCTTAATCTCGGAATCCAATCACCTTTACTTGTTTGAGTTTGATTTCATCAATATTTAAGTTGGAAATCTTTCAAGATCTGATTATAAATTTAGTATAGACAGATTGGATTTGTATATTCCATTACGGAATCGAAGTCTAGTACTAGGATTATGATTTTTTCAGTATTTTTTTAGGATTCTAACTTAAGTTTTTTACAAAAAACTATAGCTAGGATTGAAGGTGTGCCTCACACACTCATGAAGAAGATGATGGCGAGTTTACGGAAAACAAGTATTGAAACCAAAAACTAATAATTTCTTGACAAAATGTGTATTTACGGTAAATTATGTAGTTGCAGTAAAACTTCATGTTAGATGTATAAATATTGTTTGCTGCAAAAAAATATGAACTAGTGAATTTTTTTTTTTGGAAATCTTTCTGAATCAAATTATAAAATTGGTAGAGATGAATTGGATTTGTAGATTCTATTATGGAATCGAAGCTTTGTACTAGGATTGTGATTTCTTCAGTGTTTTGGGGGATTCTAATTCTTGATGACTTTTCCCTAGCATAACTGTTTCATTTTCTTAAATTTCAACAAGAACCATAGCTAGGGTTGAAGGTGTGCTTCAGACACTCATGAAAACGATGATGGCGAATTTTCAGTAATTACGTTTATAAGAATGCAAAATAAACCAAATGGTTGGGGGTAAAACATAGAAATAACTGAAAAAATTCATGAAAAGTGCTTCAGAGGAGCCCCATAGGTAGTAGCATTCTGGAATGAGCAATGAGGGGATTGATAAATGTGAAAATAAGTAAGATAAATGCATAAAAAGTTGGGTGCAATCGATGAAGTTATCTGCAATCAAATGGTGGAAGTAAACTTATGCTGTTGATGGGATCCTGAGGGCCTGCAGAGGGCGGGTTAGAGTTAGGGGCCTGGTGGGAATACCATTGGTTGCAAAGGTGCAAACTAAATAAGAAAATGCAAAAACTATGTGAAGATGCAAAATATAAAGTTAACTGCAACTAATGCTTCCATCTTCATTTCCTTCATGAGATTTTAAGCTAACCTGCAACAATGGTGGATGTTAGTGCAAAATATAGAAATAACTGCAAAACATCATGAAAAATTCTCCAGAGGGGCCCCATAGGTAATAGCTTTCTCGAATGAGTAATGAGGGGATAGATAAATGTGCAAATAAGTTAGATAAATGCATAACAAGTTTGGGGCAATCAATGAAGTTATCTGCACCTAAATGGTGGAAGTGAACTTATGGTGTTGATGAGATCCTAAGGGCCTCCAGAGGGCGGATTAGAGTTAGGGGTCTGGTGGGAATACCATTGGTAGAAAATGTGCAAATTAAATAAGAAAATGCAAAAACTGTTGGAGATGCAAAATATAAAGTTAACTGCAACAATGATGGCTATTGGTGCAAAACATAGAAATAACTACAAACATCATGAAAAGTGCTCTAGAGGGGGTAGTAGCTTTATGGAATGAGTAATGAGGGGATAGATAAATATGCAAATAAGTAAGATAAAGGGAGAATTAAGCCAATATCATGAATAAACAAACTAATTGACAAACTAACATACAATACTTAAAATTAAGAAACTAGCAATGGGGTTAGAGTGAAGAAAGACTGTGTGGAGATGCAAAATATAAAGTTAACTGCAACTAATATTTCCATCTTCATGTCCTTCATGAGACCTTAAGCCAACCTGCAACAATGGTGGCTGTTAGTGCAAAACATAGAAATAACTGCAAAAATTAAGAAACTATGAATTATGAAAAATATGAAAATATGCAGATAATAAAGAATGGGAAAGATAATCATAATTCACTTCTATTTAGAATCTAAAGAAGTAGTAGTGAGCTTTTGTATTAAACCCATTATATAGAGAATGAAGAGAAGATAGATGTTACATTTTCCTATATTAAAGTTGTAGTAGCAAAAGAAAATGACATTAACAATTTCACTCAAAATCTATACATAAAAGATGAAATTATTATATATATATATTGATATAGGAAAAGAGAAAAAATTTAAAAGGTAGAGTTCTCTGTTTGTTTTCTACTTGAAAGTTAGTAGAACGGTTGCAAGGTTATTGTGATTTTGGGAGCATGTAATGTTAAAAAAGACGGTGGGCTTATGAATATTGATATATGCCTCCTCGATAAATTGATATTGTAGATTTCCCATTATGCTTGCTGGCTAAACAGAGTTGCCTTCCACACGTGCACTGAAACCAGCTAGTCTCCCCCTGGAAGTAGTGGTGCCGCCGGTGCGCTTATCGCCTTTTTTTATATTCTTTCTATTTTTGCTTAAGGTTAAACTACCATAGACATATAAATTTAGAAGATAATTGTTGATACTTTTTCTTATGAGGCTTATACAAGACTTTATTCATGTTTTTATCAAAGAAAAAAAAAGTTTATTCATGTAATCACTTGAAATAAAAAAATCTATTTCATCAGCAGTTTTGATGTAATTCAAAATAACTTCCACTTCAACCTATATCACTCGAATATAATGAAAAAAAAGAAAAGCTCGCCGGAAGGGCATGTCAGCAACTAGTTATATATATAAAAGTAGAGTTGTTTCTCCGAGCTTGACAACTCAACTTTTTTGGATTCTCTAGAGCTGACAACTCAGTATGGATTTTTTGTTCAACCACCAATAGAATCATTGTATTAAAACAGGTCATAATGTAATACCAATCGTATTATATCATTAATACAATTGTAGGGTTAATTGTTCAATCATCTTCTTTATCTTTTCACTTTCTTTATAATACTTCTATCCCAAATTCAACCGCTGAAGAAGAAGGAAACCCTTCTTCATTATTCTCGAATCATGTACAAGGAACGAAGTGGATGATGTTGGAGGTCATAAAGATCAGAAATTTTTGGTGGAACTATTTACCTAAAACGAATCGATGATGGACTCCTAGTCTTCTGAAGCTCTCATTTGTTATGTTCCTGGTATCAAAGTTCATCTTCTTACCAAAAGTTTATATATATATATATATGTGTGTGTTTGTGTGTCTGTGTCTGGGGTTGACAATAACATTCAATTGCTTTTCATGATAATATATGAATACGATAACACTCTATATATTCTTAATTAATTGTATAAAGTAGGTCTCAATCCATAATTTGGGGGAAGCAAAGTCAGTTATTGAGGCAAAGTTGAAACTATAAATTCAATTTCATAATTTCTATTGTGAAATCTCTCCCAAATCTTATTCTAGTTTTGTTTTAATTCAACTGTAAATAATTTCTTAATGAAGAAGAAAAACGAACCTTGATCCATTGCTTGTCAATTTTGTGGATCCAACCTTATGAGATTGACTTATTCTCCCTTAGCCTTTAAACCTTAATATATCTTTTGATGGACAAGGATTTACAACACACTCTTCTTCTATATCAGTTATCTTTTGTGTTTATGAGTATTTTTGTTAATGTACGTCTTTTTGTTATCAGAAACATGACCAAACTTGTTTGCTTTTATAATGACGCAAACAAGACACGAACCTTTTGGTTTTGTAACTGTCACATTACTTATATATATATATATATGGTTATATATATTTGTATTTAATTAACCATATATATATATATATAATACATAGAGAAAAATCAAATACAATATAATTTGGCAAGGGAGAAGGGTTACCAATATACCCAATTCTAATACATTAATCGAAACCGATCCATCACGGTATCGTCTTTTATACTAGAATCATAACTTTAATATGAACTTAAACTTTATAATTAAACCGAGAAACACATCGACCAAACATAACAGAAAATACACTTACATTCTCTCACTTGGCCGTTGTGTTGACTTAATGGTTTAATATCTATAATGTGCAATTTACATCAAGTTCATTAATCTTTTAATTATTGTAACAAAATCAGAATTGATTGAATCATGGCGGTTGCCTATTATTGAACGACAAGTTCCCTTCCATGTATCAAAAACTAATACTAACTTTATTCTTTTATTTCTTTAATATTGAGAAATATATTAGTTCTCAAATATACATGTTATCTTTAAATCCAAATGTATACATATACTGTAATAATAACATGTTCAATAATACATAAACATATCCTTAATCGATATCAAGTCTTATAAATACAATGAGCATAGCATAACTAGAATGGCAAGGTCTTATCTATAACACCCATACGCTCTACATGGCCAATAAACATCTTGGGTTGTAATCCTTTAGTTAACGGATCTGCTACCATCATATCCGTCCTAATGTGCTCAAAAGTTACTCTAAGTTTCTGTACTTCTTCTTTCACAGACAAGTATTTTAACTCCATGTGCTACCATCTAAGTTTCTGTACTTCTTCTTTCTAAGTACTTGTCATTCTTAGAAAAGAAGACAGTGCGGAATTATCACAGTAAATTCTCAGCGGCTTGGCTATGTTGCCGACAATCCCAAGTCCTGAGATAAAGTTCCGCAGCCACAATGCATGAACTGTGGCCTCAAAGCATGCCACAAATTCGGCCTTCATAGTGGAAGTAGCAAGAACATACTGCTTTCCACTCTTCCGAGATACTGCTCCCCCAGCTAATAGGAACAAGTAGCCAAATGTCGATATTCTGCTCGACACATCCGGTATAATCTGAATCTAAATATCCGACGATCTTTAGGTTATCAAATCTCCTGTATGTAAGCATGAAATCTATGGTGCCTTGCAAGTACCTGAGAACTTTCTTTGTAGCTTTCCAGTGGTCCATTCTGGGATTACTTTGATATCGACCCAACATACCGACAACAAAGCTGATATCTAGCCGAGTACATGTTTGAACATAGTTCAAACTCCCAACCACTGATGCATAGGGAATTCATTCCATTTCTTTACGCTCTAATTCATTCTTTGGACATTGCATTTTACTGAACTTATCCCCCTTCAGTATTGGAGCTTTTCCTACAGAGCAATTTTACATCTTATATCTCTCTAAAATTTAATTGATATATCCTTTCTGAGATAAACTTAATAGTCGTTGTGATCTATCTCGAACTATTTCTATCCCAATCACATAAGATGCCTCACCCATATCTTTCATTTCAAAGTTCTTAGAGAGATATTTCTTTCCATCACATAACATGCTCATGTCATTTGCAACAAGCAATATGTCATCAACATATAAGACCAAAATAATGAACTTTCTCGCACTGACTTTCATGTAGATGCGCCGATCAACGATGATCTCTACAAAACCATATGACGTAATGGTATCATCAAACTTTAAGTACCATTGTCTGGAAGCTTGTTTCAGTCTATATATTGACTTTCTCAACTTACACACCAGGTGTTCTTTTCCTGTGGCCACAAAACCTTCAGGTTGGTCCACATATACTTCTTACTCAAGCTCTCCATTTAGAAAGGCTGTTTTCACATCTATTTGGTGAAGCTCTAAATCATAATGAGCTACCAAACCCAAAACAATCCTTAGAGAGTCCTTCTTATAAACTGGAGAGAAGGTCTCTTTATAGTCAACACCATCTTTCTGGGTGGAACCTTTAGCAACAAGGCGAGCCTTGTGTCTTTCTATGTTACCTTTCGAGTCATGTTTAGTCTTAAAGACCCATTTACAACCAACGGTCTTGAAACCATCATGCAACTCCACTAAGTCCCATACATAATTAACACCCAGAGAAGCCATTTTGCCTCCTACGACATTTAACCATTTTTTAGAATTGTCACTTTCCATGGCTATTTGGAATGTAGTTGGGTCTTCGTCAAGGCTTAAGTCACATTAACTTTCAATAGCATAAACCATATAGTCATTTGGAATGATAGATCTTCTTTCCCTTACAGATTGCCTTATAGGTTCTTGTGGTACACTACTCTTTGTCTTGAATTGTGACTGGTTCATTGACTACTTCTTCATCTAGAGGAGTTGGCTCTTAATTGTGTTGTTCAATTATGTCACTTGACTATACAACAACTGTTGGAACAACAACTTTAGGTGCAACAACACGCGAAGAAGTTTCAACCTTAATTTCTGTAATGTCCACCTTTCTTTGTTCACCACTCCCACTAGTTTGACCATTCTCAATGAACCTAGCATTCCCCATTTCAACTATTCTTGTACTATGGTTAGGACAGTAAAATACATACCGTTTTGATTTTTCAGGATAGCCAATGAAAAATCAACTGGCAGTCCTAGAATCAAGTTTTTTTTCATGTGGGTTATACGGCTTTACTTCTGTTGGACAAGCCCAAACACGTATATGTCTTAAACTAGATTTCCCCCCTGTCCATAGTGCAAAAGGAGTCTTAGGAACTAACTTACTAGGAACCTGGTTCAGCACATACGTTCTAGTCTTTAACGCATATATCCACAACAAAAGGGGTAAGGAACAATTACTTAACATACTCCTAACCATATCCATTAGAGTATGGTTTCGCCTTTCAGCTACACCGTTCTGCTGAGGTGTACCGGGCATTGTGTATTGTGTATAAATGTCTCTACTTTCAAGTAACTTAGCGAATGGACCAGGACATTTTCCACTTTCATTGAATTTTCCGTAAAACTCACCACCCCTATCAGATCTCACTACTTTCACTTTTCTATCTAACTGCATTTCTACCTCATCAATGAATACCTCTAAGAGATCCACTGATTTAGACTTTTCATGAAGAAGATAAGTATAACCATAACGTGAATAATCGTCAACGAAGGTGATAAAGTATTTTTCACCACTCCAAGATGGAGCATCAAATGGACCACATATATAGGTGTGTTTTAACTCAAGAAGTTGAGTACTTTTTGTGGCTGATTTCTTTACTATGTGTTTAGTCTGTTTTCCTTTAATGTAGTCAATACACAGATCTAGGTCACTAAAATCCAATGGAGAAAGTGTTTCATTCTTTACCAACCTCATAATTCTTTCTTTTGATGTATGACCTAATCTTTTATGCCACAAGAAAGCTGAGCTTTCATTATATGCACTACGTTTTATACCTTGATTCTCAACATTAAACAAGGATTCAGAAAACTTAATATCAAGATTAAACTTATAAAGTGAATCAAACTTTACACCACTAGCATAAAAGTAGTCATTTTGGTACATAGAGAAAACACCATGTCCAATCTTAAAATTAAAACCTAAATCGTCCAATCTATTTACGGAAATAAGATTTCTAGCACATTCGGGTACAAAGAGACACCCTTCAAGATCTATATGACATCCAGTATCTAAGATCAACCTATAAGTCCTAATGCCTTCAATCCGTGCCTTCATTCGGTTCCCTATGAACAAGTATTGTTCAGGTCCTCTTATGGGCTGGATCGAACTGAATCCCTGCTCAATATGAGATACATGAGTAGTTGCACCAGAATCTAACCACCAAGTATTTTTAGGCACTTCAATAAGGTTCAATTCAGAACAAACATATAAATGTTGCGTATCTTTCTTATCGAACCATGCCTTTCTTTTCGGACAGTCTTTCTTGAAGTGTCCTATTTTCTTGCAAAAGAAACACTTCCTTTCCTTCTGGATTTGACTTTCGGGTTGCTTCATGAAAGTTTTATCCTTCTTTTTGTCCTTAACACTTGACTTCTTTCTGCTACTGCTGGCACCTCCATGGCCTACGAGAAGAGCAACTTGGCCCTTCATCTTCTTTAATCTCCCCTCCTCTTGAACCAGCATAGCCTTTAACTCCTGATAGTTCTATTTATCTTTAATGGTGTTATAATTCACATGTAATTGGCTAAACTCAAGAGGTAGAGAGTTAATGATGAATTGGACCAAGAAAGGCCATGAACTTCCATTCCCAAGGCCATTAACTTCGATGCCAAGTTAGACATGTGCGTCACATGATCATGGATTGGCTGAGACCAGTCAAACTTTTTCGTAGTCAGCTCACTCATGAGACTTCATACAATCGACTTGTCCGCCAAATTCGATTGTGAACACTCCTTAATTTTCTTTATAAATTCCCTAGCTTTCTCAGTCTTGAGCATAGATGGCTTGATACTTTCCGCCATTTTCATTCTCATGAGGTTTAGACTCAGTCTGTTAGATTGTTCCCAAGTCTCATAACGAGACTTATCAGCTTTGGAGCTACCAACTGTAATGGCTGAGGGCTCCTCATCAGTGAGTATTGAATGGTAAAAAGACATTACACCCAGTGTGAACCGGATCTGTTCGGACCACTCCTCATAGTTCAGCCCATTAAATTTCACGACAGAGTTAGCCAATGCATACATACTAGATGAAGCTGCAAGCATTTATACATATTTTCTCGTTAGTGTTTTGAGATTTTTATACAGATTTTTAAATTTTATACTAGACTTTAAAAGCATGTGTTTAAGTAACTTTTGGGCAATACTTAAATACATGCACTATAAGTGATGCTGGTTTTGGATTTTTAATACTTTTATAATTAATCAATCACACATATAAATCAAACTATGTTACCTTTAGGTAAACATACTATTGACTATAGTGGAAATGACTAATTCTTTTTGTATTATTAAATATAACCAATGATCCACTTTGGGTGATCTTCAACGATATAAATAATAATTTAATTGATCACTAGAACTCTTATGTTATTTTAGCATCTCTTTTTATCATGATCAATTAATAATTTTACTTTAATATTTACATATAATATGACAAGATCACTTTGGATATTAACATATCACATACAATGTACACATTATATTTTAATAGGTAAATTTCTTTTATATTGTATTAATACTTCATAATAAAATTACCCTAATTTATAAATGCAACGAAATTTTTTTTTAAATAAATTACATAACTGTAACTATTATGATACTATCTCTTAATGTACCCTATTACTTTACAACCGTTATCAATTTCATTAACGACCTTTTGATAATAATTGTACTCTTTTATATACGTGACATACATTATATATATATATATATATTAAACAAGTTCCAATTCAAATATAATATTATGTTAAACATGTTACGTGACTTTAGATAATGGTAGTTACAAAAAACATGCAAACACAATACAAGTTCACGCAATATACTTCAAAATACGATTTGCAATCTAAACGGTTATGATTATTCTTTACGACTTCATATTACTATTCCAAGATCTTAAAACCAATGTTGATAACTAATTATTTTCAACCGAGTTCTGTTCAGTGATTGATACGAATACATGATTGAAATATAAATCACAAAACGTTCAACATAACCGTAATTTTGTGTTTAATCAAAACATATGCACAATCATGAATCTTCATTAAAATCAATCACTTTCAACTTTTCTATGTGAATTAAACAAATCTAGATGGCTCTAATACCAAATATAAATTCAATTTCATGATTCTATTATGAAATTTGATCTCATTCTAGATTTGTTTTAATTCAGGTGTAAACAATTTATTAACGAAGAAGAAAGACTAACCTTAATCCATTGCTTGTCAATTTTATGGATTGAACTTTATGAGATTGACTTATTCTCCCTTAGCCTTTAAACCTTAATAAATCTTTTGATGGACAAGGATCTACAATACACTCTTCTTCTCTATCAATGATCTTTTGTGTTTATGAGTTTTTTTGTTAACATACGTCTTTTTGTTATCAGGAACTAGACCAAACTTGTTTGCTTTTTGCTTTTATAATGACGCAAACAAGACACAAATCTTTTTGTTTTGTAACTGTCACATTACTCTTATATATATATATATTTGGTTATATGTATTTGTATTTAATTAATCATATATATATACATATATATTTTACATAGAGAAGATCAAATACAATATAATTTGGGAAGGGAGACGGGTTATCATTACACCCAATTCTAATACATTAATCAAAACCAATCCATCACAGTATCGTCTTTTATACTATAATCATAACTTTAATATAAACTTAAATTTTTGAATTAAACCGAGAAACACATCGACCAAACATAACGGAAAATATTCTTACAGAAAATGCAACAACTAATCAAGGTACTTGACACCAAAAGTTTTTGAACATAATTAGAGCTCATGTTTCTATTCCACCCGATGTTACTTAGAGGGATTTGGGACTTGCTACACAACTCTTACGTGAAAGTTGGTTCTGCTGTTGGAACTTTTAAGCATTTTAAAAAAGTCTAAAATGCTTACTAGCTAAAGCATAATAAGTTGAGTAATACTATAAGAGATGATAAAGTGGTCATTGTTGTGTGTTACTAATCCACTATGATTGCATTGTTGAGATTTTTACATTCAAATCCAATTTATTGAAACACTTACAACTTATGAATTGGAAGGGCTATATTGATTGAGTGATCCATGTCAAAAGAGAATTGAAGAATGTTAGACTTAAAAAGTGAAAGTAATGATTTCTATTATTCTTTTATTTTTGAAAACGCTTCATAATGTAGTCATGACACTTGAGACTCTTCAGAAATTCGAATGACTGAAATAGTCAAATTTGTATTATAAATTTATTGTTTAATGGCATAAAAGTTTTTGGGAGACGATCATCTAATATGAACTCATTACTTGGATTGAGGTCAATTGCTGCATTTTCCATCTATTTGGGAGTTTTGGTACGATGTAATCTGTAACTTAATTTTCACTGGTATATATCCTACATTATGAATTAGCAAATTTCACTTGTAATCCTGACTATGATGTCAGGTTGTCAACATTAAATTTTATACACTACAGGCAAAATACAATATAAATTTCTAGGTTTTCTAAAATCAAATTTTCATATTCTTATTTTCTCTCTATATTTCTAAAGCTTTTCAATATTTTTTCCAACACATCACTCTTAAAAAATGGATTTAAAAAAATAAAACTGCAGTGTAGCGCACATACTTGTCTAGTTTCTATAAACAGAGGAAACATGAAGTTTTTTAACAATATTCATTCGATTTATCAATAGAAAAAAAAGTAATATAAGTTTCTCCAAAAACTAAAGTTAATTTTTTTCTAAAAACTATATTACTTTTTATTTGGTCTAATCATAAACAACTTACTATTAAGTTATAAAAGAGAGAAGAAATCTACACCTCAAGCATAAGTCATCACAACGTTTGTTTTTTCACAATACAAACGTCAATTTTGGTAAAAAGTTTTTTTTCCTTATGTTGTCAAACTCTTGGTAAATAGTTATTGTACAAATATCCACATTTATTTTAAGTGTGTACCCCACTTTAATATTATGAACATTATATAATATATATATTAGATAGGAAAAACATCATTTAAATACCGAATTTTTCTGATTTTACCAAGCTAAATATAAACTATTTCTCTCTATGAAAAATGATCGAACTTTTTGTTGACTTTGCCAATTTATGATCGCTGTTAATCAAACTTAACCATCTATCAATCTCTATTAACAGTCGTCAGTTAATGTTAATTAGAGTTAAATAAAAACTCAAATAAGTTAAAGTCTGTGTTTTATTCTAAGTTTTGCAAAATCCCAATTGTAAACTCTAATCTACGAACAATAGACATTTTTTTTTCTCTTTTTCTCTTCACTATTTGTTCGATTTAAAAGAGAAATGTGTTCATCTTAACCTTAAATCAAAGATTCCTTGTATGAAGAAGGATGCTATGCGGAGTCTAATTTATTCAACTCAAAGCACAACTCAATGCTCAAATCCGATTGCTCCTATTGTAGAAAGAAAAGTAGAAAATTTTGACGAAGATGAGATTGAAGGACAAGAAGCGTCTGATGATGAATTCAACCGTGAAGAAGAGATAGAATGAGTAGATTGGACAGAAGGTGAAGAAATGATACCTGTTGAAGAAAACGCAGGTCATGAACTCTCCTCTCCTCATGCTTATGTTGTAAGTCTTATTATGCTTTTGTAAGACTCATTATCATCCTTATGATTAATCTCATGGAGCGATTAGCTAATCAACCTTATAAATTTCTCTATGTTTTGTAGTAAATCACTTGCAATTTCCTAATGATGAACATCCTTGATTTCTAAAGTTTTGTCTCTCTGTTTTGTAGTAAATCACTTGCAATTTCCTAATGATGAACAACATGAAGAATATCATGATTTACAGAAAACTTATAACTTCAAAAGAGATATTCAAACATCATACTACAACTTCAAACAGTTTTTTTGAGGTTTGAGGATGGAACAAAATCAAAATCGATGGATAAGATAGAGAATATGATACATATCAACGAAATCGATTAAATTTTAGAAAAGAGAAGATTGATTTCAAGAGAATCTCAAAATCATGTGATCTGAGAAAAAATTTAGGGTCTCATTTAATCTATTTGGGAAAAATGCAGAGTTTTATTTAATCTCAAATAACAGTTTCTTACTACTGTTAATAGAGATTAACATATGGTTAAGTTTGACTAACAATGATCATAAATTGGCAAAGTCAACGAAAAGTTCGATTTTTTTTCTGGAGAGAGAAATAGTTCATATTTATTTTGGGAAAACTGAGAAAATTTGGTATTTAAATGACCGTTTTTCCACTATATTAGATACATTTTCAGAATTTTGAGAATTGTGTCGGTCCAATCAGATATTTATACTGATCAAAATCATTATTATTTTGGTCTTATGACAAATTTTCAACATGATTGCTTTTTAATTTGTATAAATTCAAATTTATATGATGTTATAATGATCGGTTTGCCACCTTAATGTAGTTGATTCCTCCATATATATATATATATATA
>OVBA01006932.1:0-15843 GCA_900406435.1 Lepidium aucheri
AAAATCTACCATTTCTTTTGAAACTTGGGAGAGATAAATGGTCATTAGGGGGTATGTTTTGAAAAAGGGCATTTCAAAAGGGGTATTTTTAGTAATTCCTCTAATTTATTTTAAATTATTTTAATTTATTTTAATTTATTTTAATTTAATTTAATTTATTTTAATTTATTATAATTTATTTTAATTTATTTTAATTTATTTTAATTTATTTTAATTTATTTTAATTTATTTTAATTTATTTTAATTTATTTTAATTTATTTTANNTTTAATTTATTTTAATTTATTTTAGTTTATTTTAATTTATTTTAGATTATTTTAATTTATGTTTAATATATTTTTAATATATTTTAATTTATTATAATTTATTATAATTTATTTTAATTTATTATAATTTATTTTAATTAATTTTTTTCAGCTATACACGTGTCAGTTTTTTAGCCCTACACGTGTCAGCTAACGGAAACATAACGGATATTTAACTGTTGACTAACGGAGCTAACGGTCAACTTTGGTTTTGGCCGAAAAATAGTAGTTCGTGTATGAAATTTATATTTTTATCAATAAATTCAGATTTAAGTTTGGCATACGAATTTGTGTATGAATCTGCACTGGCCACAAAGTTTGCTGAGGTTTTGGCCGTTTTTCCAGCATAGTGGTAAGTAGATGGGAATTGTCGAACCAAATACTCAGACATGTTTGCAAGCAACCTATCTAATACCTAATCCTAGTTCAGGCAACCTATCAATCTGTCACAAAGATAGGCTATGATATCAAGCAATCTCTCAAACTAGACAATAGGACAAATTACGCTAAAAGACAAAATTAAAACAGAATTTAAAAGTTCAAAATAGAGAAATGACCTCAAAACAGAGTGTAATAATTTCAAATGATATAAATAAGATTGAACTTAATTCATTCCATTAAAAGCATAACATGAAAAGTACCTTAAACAAGCATAAATGAAAGCAGCAAAGAAAATAGAGAGAGTTTTCCAGCTAAACATCAGATAAAATGATAAGAGAGTGATTAGAGGGTCATTGCATAACCCTAATAGTCAAACTGACCTAAGTCGGTCATCCAGGAATCTTGCCCTCAGAGTCCTTGCGCGAGCTTGGGCACCAAGGAGTGGTTCTCGTCTTTGTCCTCAGTGGTTGAGGCTGAGTGGATGGTCCGAGTGTAATAAATTTATCTTCCCTCGCGGCAGATAGGTTGAGGCTGGTGACTGAGACATCTTTTCTTGAGCGTTCTGAGTAGTTCTCGCCCTACGATCCATGAGGTAGCGATCTGATTTTGCACGATCTTTTTTGCCTAGCAGATCCAATTTTCCTTAGCTCCTTTCTGCTCCTTTTTCTTGGAATAAACTCTAAACTCCAAATGCAAATGTAAAGAAAGCAAAACAAATCTAAAAAAACCTAAGAAAACGAAAAATCTATCTAGACAGATGCAAAACTACCTAAAACAAGACTCTAAAACCATCAAAAATCACAAACCTCAACAACCGTATGTACTTGAATCATGTGAACCATGTGTCCAAATCCTCAACGAGGTACTTCTCAAAAACAAACACAGATGGAACAAGTTCATAATAAGTCAATTTCAAGGAAATCTTCCACCTAAAGGTGCACTATTTGCAATTCCAAATGGGATATGGAGCCACTATAAGCGAGACATCACCATCTCTAAGCAAGGACCAAAATTAGTCCGGATAAGAATTCTATGTCCTATCACACGGAAGAGGGTATTGCAGCAAAAAGTTTGGCAAATTGATGGTCAATCCATGTTTGTGGCTGATAGAGCCAGGACTCTCTCTAGTTGGCCAATCGGTTTTCATTCACCCGTCATCAGGAAAACTATAAGACTTGGAAGTAGCAAACATATTCACTATTGTGGATATAACTATCAAGGAAAGAAATGAAAATATTAATTTATTTTAATTTAATTATTTTTATTTATTTAAATTTATATTATATTTTTATTTAAATTTATTTTATTTATTTATTTCAATTTATTCTAATTTATATAATCTATTTCAATTTACAATAATTTAAAATAATTTATGTTTATTTATTTTATGTATTTTTTTTATTTTTATTCTAATTTATGTCATTTATTTTAATTTGTTTTCAATTTAAAATAATTTATTTTAATTTATTTTAATTTATTCTTAATTTATAATAATTTATTTTAATTTATTACAATTTATTATAATTTATTTCGATTTTATTTTAATAAAATTTATTTGACCCTACACGTGTCACGTTTTCAGGCATACACGTGTCACGTTAACGGTTGACTAACAGGGATAACGGTCAACTTTGATTTTGGCTGAAAAATGATAGTTCGTGTATGAAATTTACAACTTTTATTAATAAACTTAGCTTTAAGTCTCGCACACGGGTTCGTGTATGAATTGGCACGACGTCAAGAGTTCATGTAGGTTTCAACCGTTTTCCCGGATTCTTTCTAAAATAACCTTTTGACTATAGTCAATGAGTTAAATAATCCACCATTTTCTCTCTCTCTAAACATTTGCAAATTACCCCTTATTTTTTATATAATATCTAAAATGCCATTACTTTTATAATTTTTTTAGAAAAAATTATAGAAAAATGTAGAATTACTAAAATATTAATAAAAACTTCAATATTTACGAAAATGTCATTCTTCTTGAATTTATCTAACCACCATTACCAACCAATATCAAGCTATAAATGATATTCTATCTCTATATTTTCGACATGTTTATGCTTTTACCAACCTTCAACCACATTATCTTCTATTTTCTTTTCATTTCTATCCAAAAAATTCTCTAACTTTCATTTTGTCATTTTAAAATTCTTAAAGCTAACGTTTTGTGGTCCATTCAAGGAGTATAAGCAACGAGTAACGGTTTAGTTCTGCATTCGGGACATTTAAATAAGGTAATTATAATCACTATCTCATATTTAGCTATTTCTTGCAAAATGGCAAAATTTGCAAACAGTAGACTGCAGGTGAAGTCTCCACTCCTAGTAGACTTCATGTGAAGTCTCCAAGTTAATGAAGAGGTTAATTTTGCAATTGAGTATGTTTTGGATTTGGAAACTAGACTTCTACTAAAGTCTCCTCATTCTTGTTTAGAAAAAAAACAAACGGAGATTTCAAGTGAAGTCTACTAAATTCTGAGTCAGTTTTGCAATTGACTGAAAATTTGACTTTTTAGAAGACATCAAATGAAGTCTCCGCGAGAAGAGAAGACTTACAAAGATGTCTACTTTGTGTAGAGGGGTTATTTTGTAGTTGACCAATATTAGAGTTTTCTGACCAAAAAATCTTAAAGTTAATTTGAAATCGTAGACTTCATTTGAAGTCTTCTGAAACACGTGAGACTCCAAATGAAGTCTTTGTTGAAGATGGGTATACACATGGTGAACTTCTTAGAATGGTACAAGATAATTACGAGACTTCTATTGAAATCTTTTACTTGAGCGAATGATTTGACTTTGATGTAATTTTATGTACTAATATCTACTTAAAATTATATATCCATATCTTAGCTTCGCCACTGGATATGTCCATATTTTGTAGATTATATCTGTATAGACAAGGACATAATTATAAATATGTGATATTATCACATTTCTTATATGTTAAATCTCATACAATTTATATATTAGTTTGCTACTAAATAACTAAACTTCTCGAGCTCTTTAATCTACAGCTCCTAAAAATATTTCCAAAACAAAAATTAATTTTGTTATCTTGTACCTAGATTTTAGAGTGATATTGATCTCATTATTGAGTCATAAGTAGTGATGCATGTCCAATTATAGGAGGCACAAACATCTTTTCTGAGATACACAAGTCAAATACAATGCAACCAATGGCGTTTTAAGGAGAGGTTGTGTTAGTTACTTCAATCTATTTAGTTTCAACTAGTTCCATTACAAAAGAGCTATGTGGTTAATGAATTAGTTGAAATCAATTATTTAATATCAGGGATCACGTTGTAGCTTGTTTACTTTTGTTTAAAGTGGTGAACATATTCATTTTCCCAATCCTAACCACCACATCTCTTACACAAAGAAAATAACCAAACAAGAAGAATAATCCTTTTTAGTTATGTAAACTGGAAATAACTCCAACTCAAATTTGTTAAATCTACCAAAATATTTGTTGAAATCCATTATGTCACGGGTGGGAAAAGGTGGCATTGAAGATCTCGAACGATTTGTGGCAACATGCCGTTCTGAAGATATATCGCAAAGGAAAAGACTGCTCAAAGGTGCCTCCATTCTAGCATTTCTACTAAATCCAGAGGTAATCCTGCCTTTCTCCTCGTGCTTACCAATTTTCTGGTATAGCTACCTTTGTGCAGTTTGCCAACGTTGCTCCTTCCTTCGAAATAACAAAGCTACATCTGATGAATATTTGGACATTAGTCACATTATTTGGCCATTGTGGGGTAGAACATATTCGTCCTTGTCCTGGTATTTCAAACCGCCTCTCGGCACACATATTCAATGGGAAACTATTGGAGTGTTAGATGGAGAGGATTGCAATATTGACAATGCATTTCTAGAATATTTCATTTGGTCCAGAGTCATAAAGTTTATCAATCTGTTTTAACAAACTTTGCGAGGTATAAGTTGTTTAAATCTTTTGTTATGTTATGTAACGTAATAGATATTGCTATGAAAAATTTTGCTTGCAAATAAATAGAACAAGACTAAATAGAATACTATTTCATGTATGTCTCCGTATTCATATATGAATAAGGGATTATATTGTAAGACAAAAGTCTAATGGTCATGATAATATATATATATACATAGTCTCCATGTCCATGTAGTATATTTGTCCATGTTTTATAACTTTCAACAGTTTGCCTTACATCATTATGCTTTATCTCAGTTCCATATGGATGTATATATGTCAGTTTCCATATAATACATGTATACTTCTCAACAGACAAATGTTTCCTAATTTGTCTTAGTCCATGTTAATATATTCATATGGATGTTATAGGGAAATAATCAAATCTATATCCATGTCCATTAATGTTATGTCAATATAGATATTTGTCCATGTCCATATCTTGCCTTCCAAATTATTGAACATATTGAAATGGCAAGGCTTTGTCCATGTCCATATCTTATATTTGTCCATAGACATGGACATACAATGTTAGCAAGACAATATGACAATTTTCCATTCCACATAATCCTATTTAGTTTTTCTTTGTCGAATGTATGGACATAAACAATAATGATTAGATATATATCATCATTTGCATATTGAAAATGCAGTGTCTTGTCCTTGTCCATATTTTATGTTTGTCCATAAACATAGACATACAATGTTTAACAATACAATATGGTAATTTGTCCATGTTCACAGAATCTTATTTAGTTATTTTGTCTAATGTATGGACATAAACAATGATTACATGTATATTACAACCAGGAAATTGAAAATGCAGTACATTGTCTTATCCTATATTTTTCCATAGACATGAAAAAACAATATGTAACAAGACATTTTAGGATTTTGTCAATATATAACAAAGACAAATTCTTGTTCAATATCCATAGCTTATCTTGTATTTCTCAATACATGATTTTGGACAAATTTTACCTATGTTTTGCCAAAACCAAAATCGACAAATTTGAACTTTATATCGTCCTCTACATCTCCATTTTCATGTATTCCTTCTTCTTTCTCTCATCAAAAACCTCTAATTGACTAACAAAATCTCTCTTCGTTGAACTTATTTTACGGACAAATTATTTTAAATCATGATTTCCCCATATAATCACAGAAAACGTAAATCCTTTCCAATCGTTACATTCAACCCTCGTCCATGTCCTTACTTCAAACCCCATAGTTTACCCAAACTTTAAATCACGATTCCCCCACACATAAATCACAAAAAAGTTTAAGTCCTTACCAATCATTACAAATCTCAAAATTAAAAAATTCTTTCGTTTCCTTACCCAACCACAAAACGCATCGAATTCATTACTAAATTCCAAAACCTCTAAGCATTATTTACTACTCTTCTACTCTACCTTTTCCAAATTTTGAATCCCTTCTCTGAAGCTTTTGCTACCACCAATCTTCAGTTTATTCTTCGAAGAATTTACGATTCCTCTCTAGTTTACTCTCCTACCCGTTTAACTGCCCAATTTTACTAAGTCTTTGATTTGACTATTTTTGATGATTTCACAAACGTTTAAAGAATTTCAGTCATGAACAACATTAATTTTATTCTAGAAATCCAAGGTAATTTATAATTTAAGATACGGACATCTGTGAATGTACATAAAGCTCTCTGTCACCTTTTATGTGTAACTATTGGCAAATAAAATCTATTTCTCTTTATTTGGAAAGTTAATTATTATAATTATCCCAAATTAGAATTAAATAATTGGAAAAAAGTTGATTAAACCTCCAACTTACGAAAAATGGTAGATTAAACATTCAACTTGTTCGGTTCCGAATTAATCTTCAAACTTTTAGTTGAATTTCAAAATAAACCTTCAATTTTTGTTGACCACTCAGTTTTACCCTGTCGTTAACTCAACTAATGAAAATTATTAACCCCGTTTAGTGCCGTCAATAGAGCTCCAATTAATAAAACTCTATGTTTCATTTATCTCTAAAACTGATGAAAAAAACTGATGATTCAATAGTACATTAGAAATTCAAGTTCAGAATCAATCGAAGAAGAAGAAGAAGAAGAAGAGGAGAATCAAATAAATCGGAGAAAGTGAAGTTTAGAGGAAAAACACAAAATCTGATTCGATTGAAACTTTTCTTCTCCTTAGTAGATTTTTATTTCCAAATCAATCTGAATTTAGTTGAATAGGATTTTGCTTGTCTCTGAGAAATTGGTGAATCTAAGTCTTCTTGCTATGCAACTAGGTACGAGGGAAGACGATGTTGAGTCTTTTGTTTCTAAAAAAAAAAAAGAACCTTCTCGTACTAATGATGATGATGATGATGATTCCGCTGAGAAGGCGTTGGAGTTTGATCTCTTGTTTTCATTTCTTAATACAGAGGTTAGTCTTTAACGAGGTACTAAAGTTTCAAACTTGCATTTTTTTGAATCTTCATAGGTTTAATGTTCAGTTTTGAGTGAAGATATAATATTATACGTTGAATGCTTTCTAGGTTTTGCTAATTTGATTACATTCTTCAAGATTTTCTCAATTGTTGTATTAATTTTGTGTATTTAAAATTTGAGCTTAATTCTGATCATACAATAATAGTTGAATTTCTGGTTATATATCATTTTAATCAGTGAGAGGTGCGAAGTCTATATCTTGTGTATATAAATATGGTTGAGTTCTTACTTATAGTTTTAAATGTCAGATGCTAATGGATGTTGAAGCTAATCAACAACCATATCAAGAGAAGTCGAGAAAGCGATGGACTCTCTTTCAAAATAAGATTTTTGTTGATTTGGTGGTTAAACATATTTAATTAAGAAATAGACCTAACAATGCTTTCTTCTATGAGGCGGCTCGGTGAAGAAGATGATGAAGCAAATATGGCTTTTTGTTTTTTCGATTTTGGTGAAGAAAGTGATTAAGGAAAATGACTTTTTTCTAATTCTTTTTAATCAAAATGCACCGTTTAATTAAAGCTAAGTTAACTAACAAATAGTAACGGAGTTATTTTTTCTGTTAGTTAAGTTAATGACCGGATAAAATTGAGTTGTTAATACAAAACTGAAGGTTTGTTTTGAAAATCAACTAAAAATTTGAAAATTAATTTGGAATCAAACGAGATGAGTGTTTAATCTACTTTTTTGTGTAGGTTGGAGGATTAATGGACTTTTTTTTCCATAAAATAACATAAAGAATTTTTGGCATAAAGAATTTTTGATGACATGAGAAAATTTATTCTAAACGGTAAGAACCGAGTGCAAGTGGCCTTTAACCTAGTAGTAGGTGGTAAATTCATTAAAGGTAGGTGCATTTACATGTCTCGGAATCGAATCCCGTCATCTGCACTATGCAGAAACTTGGCTAATGGGCCGGCCAGTTGTGGCCCAAGATTAGAAAAAAAAAACGGTAAGAACCTGGATTGTGATATTAATAGATATTGATAAAAAAAGTAGTGACGTCGTAGAATATCGCAAATCCATATTGTGAGTAAAAAGAATTGGAGAATTTCTAAATGGTTAGCACCAAAAGAAATTACCGCAAACTATTTTTTGAATTATCAACTAAAATTAGTAGAGAAAATTTTCTCTGTTTTTCTTTGTTTTCCGGCAATTATCGTTATAGTTCTTAGATCTGGTTTTGGCCGGTAAATCTCCAGAGATCCTCTCTAGTTTATGTTGGTCTCTTTTATTTTCTTTATTAGGCTGCTCGACCGATGATAAGATATAGATTTTATTCTGGTTTGAGTTCTTCCGATCAAAGTATCAAAGTCTGGCAAACAACAACACGAATGACATCTGATGGAGTGAAATCCTTTACTCCCACAGCTGTTCCACTTTCCAAGGAGTATATATTCAACTACTTGCCACTGTTCTTAGAGAGACAAGGTGGGTTAATTTCGGAAACAATCGATTGGATTATGCAGATGATTAAGTACCTTAGAGCTTAGCTCTCGCCAGCGGAGGACAACGGTGGGTATTCCGATTAAGTTTCTCCAAATGATTTCTATGGAGAAGATCAAATAGTAGATTCAGGGCGGTTTCTTCAGTGCCGATAAGCCATGACACAACGGAGTTTGCATACCGGCACCACTGAAAGCTGGACACATGGAAGGCTTGTATGCGATTATGTGTGGCCTCATGCCACCTCACTAATTGTATTGGGCATAGTCGGTTTAGCATTTTTCACTCTTTCTTCGTAAACTCATTTTTCCTCAAAGCCTAATTTGAAAATATCAATGAAATCTAAATGATAAAAAGAGAAGAAATTACCGCATTCCAAACCGTAATTTATCAGGAACTTGACCTAGCGGCTATGTTTCTCAAAAAGTCATGACGTCTAATCAAAAGTGGTTTTGTGTTCATCATTTCAGGACAACACCGTGGAGCCAAAAATGGTTATTCTCTTTGTCTACTTAGATTATTTTTGTTGTCAGAAACGTATTTTTCAAAATCTATGTGTTGCCAACTTTGAGGATCTTGTCACTAGTTCCTTCTATAAGTGATATATATGTATTGTTGTCATCCGATGACATAAAACATAATTACTTTGGAGTACTTCTTTCGTTTACCCTTCTAATCATAATGCTCCTGTTTTGCTTGTTTACTATTAAATGGTTTCAATGCCTCGAAATTCCCGTAAGGACTCACTTGCATTTCATTATGAGATTAACTCTTTTCTTTTGCCTTGCCGGTTATTTACTATGAGCTGGTATACTCTGGATGGGAAAATTAATGCTTCATCAAAACCAGAGTACTTGCTTGATGCGGTCCATGTATTTGATGGTACTCCAAAATTAGGATTCTTGTTGGATCCTCATTTGAGAAACTTTTCCCACTTCCAGACGATGCTCCTTGTTGGGAGATTGGTGAATTCCTTGTTGTATCGTTCCCTCATTTGCAAATCAACAAACAAGATGTAGTTTGTCTTCTGGGGACATTCTTGTAGATTCTCACTTCAGGAATTCGTCATTGTGACGTGTCTTAACTATACGCCATTCCCTAAGGCTGCTCAGTCTAAGTAGTCTAAAGCAACGACACATTTCTATAGCGACCTAATGTGAGGTGGAGATGATGTTGAGGTGGAGGAAGTCTTGCAGCGTTTGAAATAGGATAGGCTTTTTCCTCCAGAAAGAAGGATGTCCCGCCAATGAGCATTACGGCTGGCAATGCTTATAATTGTTGAAGGTGTTTTGACACCAGCAGCTGCAAACCCTATTGTTTCCCGTGTAGTTGTGGAGATTCTGTGGGATTTAGATGAGTTCGAGAACTATCCATGGGGGTGTGAAACATATTTTATGACTTTAAAAATGGTTACAGTGCCCCCTAAAAATGTATGGTCAAACAATTTCATCCTTGACAAAATGCTCTTGTCGCACACCACTTTCCATGGATTCTCAATAGTATTCCAATTATGGTTTTTGCAAGTTGTCCCTAAGTATTCCAATTGATGCCATCGTCCTTGATAGACAACTGATAAACGGTGTTTTTATCATTTATTTTTCCTTGTTATCCATGGTTTAATTGAATCAAAGTATGTGTTTTGAAGTCTTTTAGTCTGTTTTACAATCGTTTCAGGTCTAGGGAGATGCAGAATCATGCAGAAGCATTAGAAGTTTGGCTTCCTTTGAAAGTCTTTCCACCGTCGGATCAAGCTGAAATTGGATACAAGATAACCACGTGAGTTAGCTTTCATTTGGAGGTGGTTTGAGGGTAATCAGACAAGTGGTTAGCATGATATGACAATTTTATAGAATATGTGTCATTCTGGCCGAGAACAGACACCGCTAGAAGATGCACCCGACCTGAGGATCAACCTGCTAAGCAAGATCGACCGTTGTACGTGTTGATCGATCAATCTTCTTTTAGATAGACAGTTCTGATCCTGTTATGCAAAAAACCTTTATTTTTGACTTTTTATTTGACCTGGTTTAATTTAAGTTATATTAGGTCAAGCCTTGGAACACAAATACCAAGGGTTGGCTGTTTTTGACAGGAAAGACTCTTTTAGCCACTTTTCTTTTGTTCCTTGAAGCTCTAGGGAGAAGATCTCTTTCTCCACTACTTTTGGAGGAGATTTGTGAACCTTCTTTACTTTTAATTCAGTTTATCGTTATGTTTATTTATTCTTCTTCATTGTTTGTTCTTTCTTCTATGTATGAGTAGTCTCATAACCAGGTTCAGGATTCTCTAGGAATTCAGGGATTCAATGAATTAGGAAAAAAGGGCTTTATCTTGTGTGCTCTCCATCTAAGATAATGCTTAGATTAGCTTGATCACCTAGTATATGACCTTAGGTTGTTTAACTCTCCAAATGCTTGTTAAATGTCTGAACTAGCTTAGATGAGCAAATAGTACTTAACCAATGAAAGTTGATGTTAAGGATACTTGTGGATATTCATACTCAATTGATAAAGCATGCTTACATCTCTAGGACCAACGATCGTTAAGATTTCTAGGTTATTAAGGATAGTAGTTGACAACACAAGAGTGGGTTTGCTAGAATTTTATGACTGAGTCGAGTTTGTTTAATGAATGTCCTACATAATTTTTCTAACTCGATGTCCTATTTCCTGATGAATTTTGTGTGGGCAATGCTTTTATTTATTAGTTTTACATCGTTGATTGTTTAGTTTAGTTTCCATCATTATTTGATTTGTCTTAGCTTATGTTTTGTCTAGAGATTGATAGTGTAACCATTGATCTTTGTGGATTCGATCCCTAAGTACTAATTCGTTTGCTATGCACTTGCAGTAGATTATTGGGTTAAAACCTGAGTGGATCAAGTTTTTGGAATCGTTGCTGGGGACCAATTGAGTTGCCTTTTGATCTAAGATTGAACTCTAGTCCAAGTTTTTACTTACTTACGTTTTTTTTTCTTTATTTTTTGAACCATGTATAAATAACATGAAAGCATGCTATTGACCATGAATTACAAGCCTGGATTGATCGGATGGTCATATTATAATTGTTCATCCAATGACTACTTACGTAACGAGGAGACGCCTGAACGATATTTTCAGGACAAAACATGTAAGAAGGAATCTTCTGATTAGAACATCGTTACGAATTCATAAGCCCTCCACCATATGAAAAAAGTCCTTACACTTTTTCTCAATAGAACTTTCTGTACCTACACACCCACACTTAGGGTCGCTGTGGAATTGCCATATTACTAGATAATTTTTCGCCTTCACAATCCCTATATCCTTCATAGTCTGGAAAACAATATCAGTAACATCTTCAGCTTCGATTATAGATTCTGAATGTTCAACTAACTCCTCCAATGTTTTGTATCCTTCTTGGAAATTTCACATGATATTTGACATATTTTTGCGCCTTTATGAGGTTTGGTATTTCCAAAACACTCTTTATATTTGTCTCTTTCATGATTGCTTTTGTTTTTTCCAAGCGCCTTCCTAATTTGCATAATGCTATCACTTATCCTAGCTTTTCATGATTGCTTTTGTTTTTCCCAAGCGCCTTCCTAATTTGCATAATGCTATCACTTATCCTAGCTCTACAAATCTTTGCTCACCTACCTTCTCAAGTATAATGAGGATAACACTTTCAGTGAGATTTAATAACTGCGAGTCTCGTTAATGCGAAGAAACCATATCCTCAAATTGTTATAAATCTATATATGTAAATCTATTTATTTAATTCTCTTTTCTATATATGCTTCTATTTCTTAAAATTATTCTATTATTTCGAACCAGCATCCATATAAACTATATTCAACACATGTCACTGTTTGTACTAAACAGAAATCCGCGTCTAACTAAAGATAAATTGGTCACAAAAATGGCCAAACAAGCTAAGAATGTCCAAGTACATCCATTCGTAAGTGGGACATTTTTAACAATTTTGCCTTTGAGTATGGCATTTCTGACTATTAATTCTAATTTTTTCACCTCTTGGCCAGCAGTAAAACCTTTCAATTATTCACCAAAACAGATTTTCGATGACATTGCAATCGACAACTTCGTTGTATAAACACAACTTCGCATTTTTTACCTAACTCCTTTGTCTTCTTTCACCCTATAGAGGTTAATTTCTTCTCTCTCTTCTACATTTTTTTTTAATTATTTTTTTCTAAAATTATGTTGATGTTTACTTTGGTTTTAATGTTAAGATTTTTATACAAAACAGAATTGTTTATATAGCCCTACATCAACCAATACAACAGTTAAAAGGGATAAGAAATAAATACGAATTATTGAGTTCAAAGCGACGCCACCACACCAACTCAAGTTGCTGGATAGGAGAGGAGTCAATTCCTCATGGTTATGCAAGAAAATAATTTATGTTTATGTATATAGTTTCTTAGGTACTTAGTGAATAAAATGTTAATTCGTTAGGTATGTAATAGAGATATTAAAAAAAGTGAAAAGCAAAAAATATATAAAAAGGTAATTTGGATAATAAAATTAAATTCTTTTTTTTTTTGTCAACAATTGGATCGACAAGGCCCGATCCATAGCATAGCCCACAGCCCAAAATCCCTTTTAATTCTACTAAGAGAGATTGAAGAAAATATTTAATAGTTCAAAACCCCTTATAAATACATGTGTGAAGTCCCTTCGAAACAAGCATAAGCTAAAAATACAAAAAAAAAAAAAAAAAATGAAAAAACAGACAAGAATGACGAAGGAGGAAGAGGAGCCGCTCAGTCCGATGGCTCGTGTGTTCGAATCGCCAGATATCGACTACTGCGCCGTGACGAAGATTGGATTCAAAATAAAAATTAAACCGGACATTGTTCTTTATGCCTTGAAGCATAATGTCTCCAAACATCCTCGTCTGATCAGGAAATTGGTACCTACTTCTACATACATAAACACGTTTTCATGTACGTAATTTGCAAGTTACACGGTTTCCATATGTCTATCACTTGACAGTCTGATGATGGTGCAAATTGGATAAAAACCGAAGTCAATGTAGAAGAACATGTAATTGTACCATACATAGACCCAGATGAAATTGGTGAAGATGGAGGAGGCTTCGTTGATGACTATGTCTCACGTCTCACATATTTTCCTCTTGATAGATCAAAACCATTATGGGACATTCATATCCTTAACGTCAAAACGGCAGATGCTGAAGCAGTCGCTGTCATAAGAAATCACCATTCGTTGGGAGATGGAACGTCATTTATTTCACTCATGCTCGCATGTACCCATAAATCATCAGATCCCAATAAGCTTCCTGTTATTATTCCTTCCTTTATACCGCGTGCCAGATACAAAAACAAAGGCTGGTTCTTGAGGTCGATATTAACCATTAGTTCTACAATGAGGCTTATTTGGAATACAATTGTAGATGTTGTTTTGCTTTTGGCGATTATGTTCTTTTTGAAGGATACAAAAACACCTTTGAAAGGTGACGCGGATACTGGGCGTACTCCAAAGAGATTTTATCACAGAATTATTGCTTTCGAAGACATTAAAGTTATTAAGAATGCTATGAATATGGTACGTTAGACTTTGTGTTCATACTAATGTTCAGGACTTTTGCCTATCATTCATCTTTTTTTCTTTTTTTCTTCTTGTGGATCTTGATAGACTATCAACGATGTTATGGTCGGAATTACACAAGCCTCTCTTTCTAGCTTTTTGAACCAACACTATCTCTCTCTCTCTCTCTCTCTCTCTCTCTCTCTCTCTCTCTCTCAAAAAAATAAGATTAGGGTTCTTGATGGATAAAGAAGAANAAAAAAAATGAATTCCCACAAAATGATGCCGCTTTAAAATCAAACAAATAAACGATGTCAAAAGCCAATGTTTATTAGGCTCTAGCACAGGTTGACCCAACTGATACCATGAATTGGATCCATATCGATCTAACATACATGTATATCTTGTTTCTTTACAAACAAGAGAAGAAGAATGAAAATGATGGAGCATTGCTACTACCATGTCCGAACAATCTTCCAAGTGGAATACGATTTGTTTCAGGTTGTACAATAAATATAAGATCAGACAGCGTGCTCAAGGTTAGATAAGCTCAGATTTCAAATCTATACATTTTTGTTGTTGATAACCATTGCTTATATGAATTTGTATATGAAGCCTTTGGCAGAGATGATGGTGAAGGATTCAAAATGCAGATAGGGAAACTACTTTAGCTTTATATTTTTTCCCTTCACTATTGGTTTACAAACCGATCCATTGGTTTATCTAAAGTTATCAAAATCCATGATGGATCGAAAGAAGCATTCTAAACAGGCTTATATAACGTATTTAATAGTTATAATTACCCAAAAAGTGTTTGGTACTAAGGTAAATAAAGTTATCAATGAACTTAATCAGAGATGTGGTTGCTACTGTATATGTAACAGACTTTTGAAACTATAGGTAACTGCAAACTTATTCAATCGAATGGCAATCAACACAACAACATGCGTGTCAAACATCATTGGCCCGTCGGAAGAAATCAGTTTCTATGACTAATAACAAGGTTTTTTGGTCTATGTGATCAAATCATTGAGCATAGTGGTAAGTAGAGTGGATTGTCGAACAAATACTCGGAGGTACTTGCAAACAGCCTATCTAGTACTAAGATGTAGTCTAAGCAACCTAACAATTTGTCACAAAGTTAGGCCAATATTCATGTGAGCTCTTAAACTAGCTAATAGGACAAACTACACTAAAGGACAAAATAAAAACAGAGCAAGAACATTCAAAACAGGGAAATGATCATAAAACAGAGTGAAAACAAGCAAATGAAATAAACTACGAAATAAGCATGAATCTAGAGGATAGGAAATGGGTGATTGGTGGTTAACTCACCGATCCAACACCGCCGAACTATATAAAGCGAGCTCTAAACCGGGACAAGCTAGATCCCCCCACTCTCGTGGTGAAGATCCCTTTCCGATTTGGCAGATCCATTACGATGTTAGCCGCGATCTAGCCGGATCCAAAGCATAAAGTCCGGTCCGAAGTGTTTAATGACCGATCCACATGCTAGATCTTTCCTCAGCGGATCTTAGCCATCTCTCATATGACACTTTGGTCTCCGATCCCCTTAGCGCTAGCTTTGGGGTTTCGGCCCTAATCAGATCTCTCTCGATCAGGGAGAGATCGATATTAAGCTCGGTCATATGGGAAGAGATCAGATCAAACCCATGTTCGCATATGCGAGTGGATCGGAGATTTCCCCTCCGATCTCCTTATCCTCGAGATCCACA
>OVBA01006933.1:0-15836 GCA_900406435.1 Lepidium aucheri
TTTTGTCACAAATATTTATGTATTTTCAAGTCATTTTCGGAATTAAAAAAATAGAAAAAAAAAATTAATGGCATAATTGAAATTATATAGACCCACAAGGTTATTTTAGTAAAAAATTTGGAGAGAGAAAAATGGGGGTCAATTTTACAATTGACCCCAAAAATTGAGTCATTTTTGAAAGAAGCCCTTAACTATTTGATGCGTATTAATGTTCCATTTGAACTTTTTTTTAAAATTGATATATAAACAAACGTGTAATGACAAAAGAGTTCATAAAATATATTGAAAGGAAAAGAGTTCATAGGTAAGATGAAAAATATAAGATTACATAAAAGGCCATGATTGAAGAAAATAAAAATTTAATATAAATAAATGACTTTAGGTCTTTAATTCATCACCATAAACATACAATCAAATTGAATAGTTCATCTGACTTTTGGAGTAGCACAATATGATCAATTCTATTTCCAGTAAGAATTATAGCTTTAATAAATCTTCTTGACATTTTGAAGATGTAAAGCTTTGTTTCATTCAAAAGGATGGATCTTGCATCGATGTCTCTCATGTTGGAGGTGGATCTGAGATCCTACTTTGATCTACTGAAAACAATGGGTCGAATACAAAAGAACAACGCGGTTGCAAGCACTAAGTCTCCAACTCGGATAACATATTTGACTAGGCAAAAGTCTCATATCGGAAGGTTCTTCAAACCTGAAAAGAAGTTGGATGACACACCAGCAAAACAAAAAAATGGAAATTTTCCTATTCTAACATGAAAAATTTCCACAAATCTAGCACGAATTTTAACAGATTCAATCTTATCAAAACATGTGTAAATCTTCCTTTATTTTCTACACATGTAACCGCCTCTATGAACAATTAATAGGGGCACAATCCTTTGAAAAAATGATCTGCTTTTTAGCATACTGGAATCTAATAAGAACACCAAGTCGGCAATCATCTTTACTCGTTTCTAGTAAACTACTCTTGCTCCAATCCAACTCGCAAGTGTCATTGCCCATTCTCTCCCATACTTTTGATCAGGAACCTTGATTCTAAGTACCTCTTATGCTAGAACCGGTACCAACAGTTGGCGCCGTCTGTGGGAACGATATCAAAGGACATCTTCACAAAAGCAAGAGAAAAGTTCTGAGAAAAGAAGGATGGTTGAAGGCAAAACCACCATTAGCTTACTAGAACAGAGGGATTCTAAATTTCAAAAGCACGTCAATCTGACAAACGGTTCAACTCTAAATTCAACTCGGACTCAGGAGGAGAACCAACAAGAAACTCGTGAAGATACTGATCTTTCACCACCACCACCGGGATCACCAATACTTAGGACCCTAGGGCACAACCTGATTGCACAGCATGAGGCTTCTGACCGAAGAAACGCGGAAATATTTGATAGGCTCGAATCTCGTTTGAATGAGAGTAGTCTCCTGACCACACAGTCCAATATGCCGTGCGCAAAAGCATTGGCCAGCGTTCAAAGAAATATGTTACAGTATCTGGGTACAGTAGAGAAAGAAGAAACCAGAGACTGTAATTGGTATGGTTCACCAAGCTGCCAGCCGGGTTAATCGAAAGCTTCAATCAACTCGCCAAGCTGTTTATGAAGCAATATGCCTTATTCGTCAACGGATACCTTAACCACCAAATTGAGATCCTTAAGGCAAGGTTTTAACGAGTCCTTGAATTCATACCTCGGACGCTTCAAGAAGATCCTGAAAAAAGCTGAAGTTAGTGACAACATGGCCATTGAAGCTCTCCGAACTGGAATGATGACCGATAAGGCACTCAAACAGAACCTTTTCGTGAACAGGCCTAATACGATCTTGGACACTCTTTGTAGAGCAGCAAGGCACGAAGACTACATAGAGGAAAAACCATTCCTATCGCAGAATTAATATGCACAGTGCAACTCGGCAGCAAAAGAACTGAGAGAAGGGCACTATGAGCCGAGACATCACAACAGAGGAAAATCAAATAGCTTTTCAACTTGGGGAAAATAGCAGCCCTCGTGGTAGGCCATTCAACAAAACCTACAACCAGAACGAATATTGCGAGTTCCACAAGAAAGCAGGTCATTTTGACCTCAAAGTGCAAACAGTTGCAAGAATTTCTTGCAAGTGAAATTCAGCAAGGGAGAGTTAGAAGTCTCCAAAGAAGAAACTCAAAAGTTCAAAGCACAAAAGTGGAAAGAAGCCGAGCTGCGAGAAGCCGCCTTCAAGACAGCAAACCCGAAGAATGATATTTTGGAAGCGACTAAGCGACAAAAACCGCTCGGGGACAACAATGTGTTCAACAATCCGCAAGTTGTTGTCGATGTAGTCATGGGTGGATTACACCTCTATGAAGACACTATCCATTCGATCAAGAAATGCGAACGAAGAATTGTTGCTTCAGTTAACCAGAAACCCCTAGGGGAGTGTATGCATGTAGTATACTTGGTGGTAACATTCACCACCAAAGATATTAAAGTATTTAGCTTTCTGCATAATGATCCCATAGTCGCCAAACTCTGAGTTCCCAATTGTGATGTTTCACGAATTCTCATCGACTTTGGGAGTTTAGTAGATCTGATATTCATAGAGACTTTGGATAAAATGGCACTGCCAAACGTGCACTTCAAACCTGTGGACAGGATTTTGACTGCATTTGATGGAAGCACAAGCAATGCAATCGGAACAGTGAAGCTAGCAGCCCGAGTTGCCGGAATCACGAGAAGTATCAAGCTACTCGTTCTAGACAAACTACCAATCTACAACATAATCTTGGTAACACCATGTATACACACGATGAAAGTTGTTCCGTCAAGCTACCATAAATGTGTTAAAATCCCAACAAGTGAAGGATATCTAGAACACACTTAAAGGAGACTAGAAGATATGTAGAAATCGCTTCATCACCGAGCTGAAATTGCAAAACAAATTGTGTATGATCACGACAACCGTGGGAAGCAAAGCGATATCTGAACCGCTTGCTCCCCAGAAGCCAGACTAATCAACTCATCAATATTGATTTGATGAACTCGTCAAAATACGTCAACATCGGAATCAACTTGAATAAGCCGATCAAAGACAAGTTGATCCAGCTACTGGAGAAGAATGTGACAATATTTGCATGGACCGTGAGCGATATGCCTGGAATCAACACGACAATTGCAAGTCATAGGCTGAATGTCAACCTGACATACAAGCCGATCAAGAAAAAAGAAGGAAGCTCGGGCCACAGAGAACAAAGGACACAATGGATGAAGTCAAAAAGCTAATTAAAATTGGGTCTATTGCCAAAGTTCAATATCCCGAATGGCTAGCTAACCCTATAGTCGTTCTGGAAAAGATCAAAAAATGACGAGTCTGCGTGGACTTTATTGATCTGAACAAAGCATGTCCTAAAGACACCTTCCCAATGCCGAATATTAACCGATGCGTCGAGGCAACTGTAGGGAACAAACTTCTCAGGATACAACCAGATTAGGATGCATCCTGACGACATGGAGAAAACATCGTTCATCACAGAGCGACAGACTTATTGCTACAAAGTCATGCCGTTTGGGTTGAAGAATGCAGGAGCAACTTATCAACGGCTAGTAAACAACATGTTTGCCAATCAACTCGGGCAAACGATGGAAGTATAGATGACATGCTGGTCAAGTTGCTTGAAAGCAAAAGATCATGTCAATCACTTAGCTCGTTGCTACCAAACCCTGAATGAGTATCAAATAAAGCTCAATCCGGCAAAGTGCACTTTCGAGGTTACCTCAGAAGAATTCCTCGGATGTATAGTCACTCAAAGAGGAATCGAGGCTAATCCAAAATAAGTCACGACAATCTAAGAGTCGACAATCTAAGAGTTGCTTTCTCAAAAAAACAAACGAGACGTACAAAGTCTAACAGGCCGTATAGCGGCTTTAAACCGCTTTATATCACACTCAACAGACAACCATTTTACAATTTGCTGCGGGGAAACAAAGAATTCAAGTGGGATAAGACTTGCAAAAAGGCTTTCTCCGAGTTGAAAGAGTACCTTTCAACACCGCTGATCCTCGTAAAACCAAAAAATGGAGAACCATTGTATCTATACATCGTGGTTTCTACCTCATTAGTAAGTGGTGTACTAGTTCAAGATGACAGAGGAACTCAGTATCCAATCTTCTACATTAGCAAGTCATTGGACAGAGCCGAGTCCAGATACCCGAGTGCAGAGAAACTCACGCTAGCAGTAATCACTTCATCTAGGAAGTTACGCACCGCTGATCCTCGTAAAACCAAAAAATAGAGAACCATTGTATCTATACATCACGGTTTCTACCTCATCAGTAAGTGGCGTACTAGTTTGAGATGACAGAGGAACTCAGTACCCAATCTTCTACATTAGCAAGTCATTGGATGGAGCCAAGTCCAGATACCCAAGTACGGAGAAACTTGCGCTAGCAGTAATCACTTCAGCTAAGAAGTTACGACCATACTTCCAGTCTCATACCGTTATAGTGTTAACAAATCATCCACTACAGACGATATTGCATAGTCTAAACCAGTCAGGGTGATTGACCAAATAGGCGATCGAGTTGAGCGAGTATGACACTGAGTTCAAAGGACGAACAAGTGCGAAATCGCGAGCTGATTTCTTAATTGAGTTATCCCCCGATCTAGAACCTCTAGAGTCGGCCAAAGCTCAAACATGGAAGATGTATGTAGATGGATCTTCATGATGTGTGTGGTTTTTGGTGTGTTTTAGAGTCATAGTTTAGGTTTTTTTGCATTCATATAGACAGTATTTCCATCATTTATGGTCGTTTATATATGTTTTGCACATTTTGCATTTGTACTTGTATTTTGAGCGAACTTAGGTGTTCAGGGAGCAAAATGGAGCATAATGGAACTAAGGAGTAAGTTTTTGGTGTACTAGTTGATCGAGGAAGCAGCAAAGAAAAGACTCTCACAAGCCTCACCGTTTTGCCTCACAGCCCGTATCGTGAGGATAAGTGGAATAAAGTTCCGCGGAGCACAAGACCTTGATTCTCAAGAAGAAGAATCCACCTTATGCTAGCGACTCGCTACTCCACCTCAAGGAAGATTCAAGAGACAAATGCAAGACTCAGCCTCTCAGCCTTGGAATCACCCTCAGATTATTGGACCCAACGCCATGCTGCAAGTCAAGTATCTGAAATGTGCCTTGAACTCTCCCCTTGCCAATGCACCTGCGAAGACTACCCTTCAACTTTACTGTTTGACCACTTTAGTTCGGTGTTATAAGGCGTACTAGGATTAGAAGCACGTGGGTTATAAATAGCTCTATAGCCCATGGAAACAGAGTCACACACTTGGATACAAAACTTTAGCGATCAAAAAGTAGTTTCTCTCTAGTTTTGGTTGTTCTTAGCCAAAAAAACTACGAGCGACGACTTCAATCAGGATTATTTCCATATTAATTAATTGAAATAATTGTTTAAGTTGATTGAAGATCATTTTGAAATTTATATTGAGTTCCAATTTAAATATCTTATCTTTCTTATGTACTTTGCTTTGAACCTAAGGTTCGAGCTCTCACTCGCTTTGAGTGAGTAGATCCGCCTTGGGTAACAAAGAAATAAGGCAGATCGGTGTGAATCTATAGGGATCTAGGTTTCTTAGGGCTAAAGTGGCCAAGGCCTGGCTAGATCTAGAGTGCTTAATGCCTATTTCATATTGGCCATTTGAAACTCGGATCAGATCTGCTTTAGCCACCAAGGGTTTGTTGAAATGTTTATCTAAGCTAGATCTAGGACAATCCTCATTTAGGGCAAGAGATTGAATTTCTTTTGAGATTGTTAGCCATTATGGATCTGATCTTAATGTTTGCTTGATCTAATTTCTACTACTAGTGTAGGGTTGGAAATTCCTTGAGCAAAAATCCATGATCGCGAGGGCGACATGGATCACCTTTAATTCCCCCGCTTGAGGTCATTTACCATGTGATTTATTGAGGATCTTGGTTTCCCCATAGTTACATACCGATCCTTGACCTCATCCCTTGTTACTCAGCTCTCTTATCGTTGATTTTGCCTTCCAAATTCCATTTGCTTTTTCATGTTCTGTTTTTGAATTGAACTTTGTCTTATTTTAGCTTGCTTTTTACCTTTACTTTGTTGCTTTGTTTGGATAAGATTGTGACAGAAGTTTCTTCCATAATTAACTTGAACTAGGTAGATTATTAGTCTTGATTGCTCATTAATATTCTGGGTATTTGGTTCGACATTCCTCATTACTTACCACCATCTGTATGATTTGATCTTAGGAGCTCAAAAACCCTTTTATCACTTCATCACAGCATGACTCAGGAGTCGGCATCCGATTAGAGAGCCTGACAGGAGAAATCCTAGAGCAGTCATTCCAACTTGCATTCCCGGCTTCCAACAACAAAGCAAAATACGAGGTATTCATCGCAGGGATAAAGCTAGCCAAGAAAGTCGGAGCAACCGACACTGATTGTTGTTGCGACTCCCAACTTGTCGTTAACCAGGTTAACGGGAGTTGTGATACAAAGAATGATATAATGGAAGCTTTTTCAAAGTTGTTAAGGATCTGATCAAAGACACAGGATTCAAAATCAACAAAATATCAATATCCGAGAACACCTCTTTCGACGCTCTAGCAGCTCTTGCGTTGACAACGGACCCCATTTAGAGACAATTAATACCAGTAGAAAGTATAGATCTTCCGAGTATAAGCTTACCAAAAGGAGACCTTGAACTCGTATCGGCCATAGATGACACTCAAAAAGAGTCAGATTCCAAGATGACAGACGCTGAACTGACTGATAAACCGAAGGTGGATTGGCGAGACGAGATTCTTGTATACATCCTAGATGGTGAAACACCGGAGGACAGATGGATAGCTCGCTGTTTAAAGGCCAAATGCGCCTTTTATGTCCAACTCGACAAAAAGCTTTACCGACAAAGTTTGGATGGAGTATTACTCACTTGCGTTCACGGTAGTGAAGTTGATGAGATCATCAAAAAGACGCATGATGGAGCAGTGGAAACCACAACAGCGGAAGAACACTCGTTCAGAAGATCAGAACACTCGACTACTATTGGCCGACTATGGAAAAGGATTATGCTCAATATACTGCTAAGTGTAACAAATGTCAGAGACACGGGCACATCATTCATGCTCTAACCGAGGAGCTAACCTCAGCAATCATGCGTTATCCATTCATGAGATGAGCTAACCATTACCATCATCACGTTAAAAGAGATTCATGCTTGTCATGAAAGACTATTTCTTGAAATGGGTCGAAGCAGTGGCTTACTCCCAGATCAAGGACAAAGACGTGATCAAATTAGTGTGGAAAAATATGATATGCCGACATGGTCTACCTTACGAGATCATGCTAGATAACGGATCACAATTCATCTCAGCAAAATTCACAAACTTTTACCCTAGATGGAATATCCGTGTGAGCAAATCAACACCACGAAACCCACAAGGCAACAGACAAGCTGCAGCCACAAATAAACATATTCTATATGGACTAAAGAAACAACTTTCCGAGAAGAACGGAAGTTGGGCTTCCCAGTTGGAAGGCGCGTTGTGGTCACATCAAACCACACCTAGACGCTCAACCAGACAAACTCTATTCTCCCTTTCTCATGGAATGGAAGCAATGGCTCTAGCCAAGATAGCCGTGCCAACTCTATGCCGAGAACTTCTTCCCAAAAACAAAGATACTAACAACGCTGCTATGGAAAATAGCATTGATCACGTGGAAGAAGACCGTAACGAAACACTTCTTTTAGTATAAAACTATCAACAACAAGCCGCAAAGTAGTACAACAAGAAAGTACGCGGACGACACTTTGCAGTAGGAGATTTCGTACTCCAAAAAGTGTTCGAGAACACAGCCAATTTTAACGCCGAGAAACTTGGCACAAATTGGGAAGGTCCGTACATCATCTACGAAGTTGTAAAACCCGGAGTTTAAAAGATCGCTACTATGGATGGAACACCACTTCCCCGAAGTTGGAACTCCATCAACTTGAAGCGATACTACTTCTAAAAGCTCGCCAACTCGGCAAATTAGATGCGTTAATTGATGCATCTCTATTTACTTGATTATGTACTGAGAACTACGTCTTACCTTGATCCCTTCAGGGTACGTAAGTAGCCTTTGAGTCCAGCTAAAACTATATAATATTTTTATAAACCCCTAAGTCTGGCTTAAAAATAAAGAAATGGGTTACACCCTATGGTCACTAAGGTTACAAGTCGAGATAAATTCTCGCATTATCAAAAAAAATCTATCTTTAAGCCGAGTCTTAAAATCTCGTCGAGCTTAATCTCGAAAAAACTTACCTCAAACTTTTTCGAGTCTAATCTCAGAAAATCCCCGATAAAGGCCTAGCCCTTATCTCTAAAGACAAGTTTTAAAATTCGTCGAGCTCAAGCTCGAAAAATTTGTCCAAGTCTCAAACTTTATCGAGTCTAATCTTGGAAATCTCTGATAAAGGCCTAGTCATTATCCTTACGCCAAATTCTGAAACCCACGGAGTACAACCTCGAAAAACTTTAACAAGAATCTAATTCTCACGAAAAGACAAAGCATAGCTTTGTATAGATTAAACGAGATTAAATTCTCACAAACAATGGAACATAGTTTCATACAGATTCACGAGATCAATTCTTATCAAAAGACAAGGCATACCTTTGTACAAATTTACTGAGAATAAAGTCTCACAAACGACGGAAACATAGTTCTGTACAGATTCATGAGATCAGTTATCACCAAAAGATAAAGCATAAGCTTTGTACAAAATAACCAAGATTAAATTCTCACAAACGACAAAACATAGTTTCATACAGAATTACGGGATCAGTTCTCGTCAAAAGACAAAGCATAGATTTGTACAGACTTATGAGATGGAAGTCTCAACAAAAGACAGAACATAATTTCTGTGCAGATAATCAGAAATTCCTTAGACAAAGTTTTACGAATGCAGTTTCCGAGTCTGAACTTCTTAGAAACTTAAACTAAGTCTTAAAAACTCAGCTTTAAAAGCCGCATAACGAAAATTCCTAAGCTAAAACGAGATTAAACTCTCTAACGCGGGAAGAAACTTGACTAAACGCGCAAAGACAAGAAAAGGATTTTGGGAACTAGATTTGTAAAATAACAAGTTAATTGTTTGATGAATCTTCATTACACAAGTCATAATCAAATATCAAACTTCATAATTACTAATGATGTTTCATTTATACAGGAAAAAAATTTACAAAGGAAAGTACCGATTACAAAAAGTATGTACAGCTTTCAAAAAAACCAAACGGAAGTTACAAAGAAAAAACTACGACAAAGCCCGAAAAATCACAACGCCTCTGAAAGTCTACTTTCACCAACATTGGAAGCTTCTCCCACCTCGAAAATAAGGACAACCAACTCTCCCAAAAGAAGCGGTGTCAAACTCTCCCTATTGACGAGTTCCTTAAACTCGTCCCTTTTGGCAACCATCAAGTCAGCAACCTCGGAAGGGATGTTGACTTCCCGCATAGACAGACATTAGAGGACTTTTGTCCACCCAAAATATTGTGAGTACGACAAACGAGCGTCAAGGTTCCTATCTAGATCGTTAAATCGAGCAGTAATTCTCAGCCGCCAACGCCTGACAGAGTCGAGAATCAAAGTCCCTCCTCAATGAATCCAACTTGGCTTGCAACATCAAATTCTCATCACCAGCCTTCTCAAAAGACTTAACAGCGGCACCCTGATCAGAGTCGGCACATTCAAGCGACTCATCAAGCGCAAAAACATCCTCAACTTGGTGGAACTGTCGGAGTCGCTTGAATGTGCCAAGTCTGATCGGGGTGCCACCTTTAAGTTTTCATGTCAAAGGTCATACTCGGAGCCACAACTCAGACAAGAACCACGAGGACAGAGAAATGAAGCATTTCTTGGTGCCCAATCTCGCGCAAAGTCTCCGAGGGAAGCTTCACTAACCGTCTGGTTGATTAACTTAGGTCGGTTTGACCATTAGGGTTATGAGAATGACCCTATAAATACCCCTCTAATGACCCTTTTATCACTATCTGATGTTTTAGCCAAAAAATACTCTTTCTTTTATTTGCCATTTTCGTTTAAGCTTGTTTTGAGGTTGGTACTCTCTAATTGTTATGAATATAATGATTTAGTATTTTGCTTGTTATCTTTATCTTTTTCTTCTTGCATTTTAGCTTCTTTACTTTAATCATGCCATCAGAATATACCCCATTCCTCACCCCTCTCAAAATAAGGAGCGAGTAGATCCATTTGGATCTCGAGGATGGGGGGATCGGAGATGAATCTGTTGATTCCCTCGTCTAGCTAACCGATCATAAGGCCGATCGCTTCTAGTAAGGCCAAGCTTAATGCTAATCTCTTCCTGATCAGCTTAGATTCGATTTGGGTCATGACCGAAGGCTAGCGCCGACGGAAATGAAGGCCCCGATCTTTACTAGAGATGGCATGATCCGCAAAAGAGAGATCTAGCATGTGGATAAGTCATTAGACGATTTAGGCCAAGTTTTATGTGTCCGGTTCAGCGAGATCACGGAGATAGTCGAATGGATCAGCTGATCCGGATCGAGATCCTCTCCGCAAGAGCGGGCCAATCTAACCAATCTCCTGGTCTAGAGATCGCCCAAAGAAATACGGTAAGTGGGATCGGCGAGTTTACCACCGATCAACCTCCCAATCCGCTTGATCCTTCTTTCTAGAATTGCTTAAAACCTTATTTTCATTTTGCACTCTGTTTTTGCATCATTCTCTCTGTTTTGTTATTTCAATTTTTGTTTTATTTTTGTCTTTAGCTTATTTTGTCCTTTGTGCTAGTTTGCTAGTTTGGTGTTTTTAGGATCTATCATTGTGACACGATGTTTAGATTAACTTGAACTAGGATTTGGTATTAGATAGATTGCTAGCAAGCAAGGAATTCCGAGTATTGGTTCGAAAACCCCCCTTTACTTACAACCATACTCTATGATTTGATAGAAGAACCGCAAGAAAAAAATCTTTTATCAGTGCTCTAGCTTCAACTCTTCCTCGGCAGCAGAAAGCTGAGACCAAAGTTACACCAAGATAATCCCTAGCAACTCGAGTGGACAAGTTCTTCCGAGAATCACTTTCCGGGTTGGCAACAGACTTTTTCCGTTTCAACCTAATGTTGTTCAGGCAAGCGATAAACTTCAAATACATTGGAAAAGCAACAGTTAGAAACCAGAAAAAAATTAATAACATAAAACAGCAGAGAGAAGATCAATACGAACCTGGAACAGCAAATAGGAAGCCTCTTTGTACTCCTCACGGTTCTTCATCTGATTCGGGGAGGGGAGGCGCTCCAGCGAGGTACTAATCTGGCTCATTAAGCTAGCGCACTCAGACCAAAAGTCCGAAATTGAACGAGGACTAGTGTGATTATGGATAAAGCAAAGTCGAGGGTACCGCTACCCCTTTTATGAGAAAAACCACTCCTACCACCTCCTCTGGGAGAACCGATCCTCAATGGCGGATCAGCTCTCGCCTTTTCTGGAGGTCGTGAAACTCCACGACTGGATTCGAAAGGGACCTCTACAATGTCCCGAGATTGAGCAACTGAGGACCTAGAAACCGTAGAAGGCCCTCCAAAAGGCCGAACATTTAAACCTTCAAGCGTAGAGTTCACACCGGCTTCAACATTTGGAAGTTTAAAATTGTTAAGACCCATCTTTAAAAAGAAAAAGAGAAAGAGTTAAAGAAAAAGTTAGAAGAAATTTGAAAAACTTTAAAGTCAGAAGAAACAAAGAAGCAAAGTCGGAAGTCGCTAAGTCAGATTGTGAAGATCAAAAGTGAATGGTAAAAGAAGAAGAAGCATGGTATTTATAGAAAATTACCAGAAGCCGAAACGATGCCAAGCGGTAATTATGACTGAGTGAGGGGTGATCAAAGCGACACCACGCGGTAATAATGATGATTTGTGTAAAACCAATACGACTGTTCGACTAGCCTACTCACAAACTAACACGTGGACCAAAGATTCTGGAAGTTGAAAAACCTTCCAACTCGGAAATTCGACACCAGAATTTTCCGAGTATAGGGGGACATTTGTTGGAGGTGGATCCGGAATCCTACTTAGGTCCAATGAAAACAACAGTTCAAATACAAAAGAACAACTCGGTTGCTAGCACTAAGTCTTCAACTCATATAATATATTCAACTCGGCAAAAGTCTCGTCTCGGAAGGTTGTTTGAGAAGTCGGATGACACATCAGAAAAACAGATAAATGGAAATTTTCCTGTTCCGACATGGAAAATTTCCACAAATCTCGCACGAATCTTAACAGATTCAATTTTATCAAAACAATTGTAAATCTTCCTTGAAATTCTACACATGTAACCGCCTCTATGAACCATTAGGGACACAATCCTTTGAAAAAAGGATCCGCTTTTTAGCATACTAGAATATAATAAGAACACTGATGTGATCATGTTTTAACCCTAAGCTATCTACCGCAAGTGCACAACAAATCGAGTAGTAATCTAGGGATCATATCCACAAGGACCAAGTTATCACACTATCAATTCTTAAACTAAACTAGAGCTAAGACGAATAGAAAGTTGGTTGTAGACTGAATTAAGACTAAACTAACGATTAACAATAAGTGAATTAAAACACCAAGTTTAGGAAGTTCTTCGGAAACTAGGGAATTTGAACCAGGAAACTATTAAGGCAACATTCATTCAACAATCTCGACTCAGACATAAATTTATAACTAATCCATTATCATGGTATCTATTACTATATCCAGCAACCTAGTGATCCTAACTATCATTGGTACCAAGAGGCTAATATGCATTATCTATCAATTCTGATAAGTCCACAATCAACCTTAACATCAGCTATCGCGGTTAAGGATTGATTGTTCACCTAAGGAGGATCCAATTTCTAACAAGCTTTTGGAATATTAGATAGTCTAAGATTGTAGATTAGTTAGCTACTCTAATCTAAGCATTAAGAATATCAATTAGGTAGAAAAAACATGAAACAATTCCTATTTGTTCCTAATTCATTAATTCCCTGCAACCCTAGAAAATCCTAAACTTGATTTGCGGAACTACTCAGACATGGTGAAGAAGATCATCTTGCAAAACATAATGAAAAGCATAAAAGTAAATTGTATTGAAATAAGAGGGTTTAGAATTATTTTCCAATTGTGTAAGGATCAAATCTCTCTTCTAAAAACTCCAATACAGGTTGTTCTCTCGTAATAATTATTCTTCTAAAAATGCATGTGCAAAATAGGAAAATTTAGGTTTTCTCCTTGTCATCTTTGATGATCGATCAATCAAGGGTGACGATTGATCGATCAAGGTTAAATGCTCGATCTCCAAAAGGTCTTGGTCGATCAAATGATCGAGCGTATCTCTTGCTTGAACATCGAGGATCGATCGACCAAGTGTGCGGATGGATCGATCGCTGCTTTATGGCTGAAATTCCAAAAACTGCTCTAATTCATCCTTAACCAAGCTTTGAGGGCATAATCCGAATTTAACCTGTTTTTCACCTGAAAAGACTCAATAAACCAAACAAACATTCTGAAACATGTGAATTAATGAGCTTAAAACCGATAAAAATAGGGTATATAAAACACCAAGTCGGTAATCATCTTTACTCGTTTCTAGTTAACTACTCTTACTCCAATCCAACTGACAAGTGTCATTGCCCATTCTCTCCTACTCTTTTGATCAGAAAAGCATATTTTTGCCATATAAATTGATTTTGTTATCAAGAAAATAAATACAATGATTGATTCAAGATATTTGAACCAAAAGACTTAACTTTTTTTGACTTTTGATTTTATCAGTAAAATTAGATAAGCAAAAGTAATAAATCCTAATATTGATTACGGAAATTAATACAAATTATAATCTAATCTCAACTAATATAGTTTGATTATGAAAACTGATTTTTTATAATAAGATTTCCTTATTTATATCTGATTACCATTAACATATTCTTTACTTAATTCAATTGTTTTTGAAAATGGGAAACATAATTTAGTACTTAATATGATAAATAAATATTAATTAATTACCATAAATTTATTTTTTAATTAATTTGACAATTAATAATATAATTAAATGCAGAGTCATTCTGTTTTTAAAATCATTGTAATAATCTTCTCAAAATATCGTCACTAAAATTGGTAAAAATAGTACCACTCAATGTAAATATTTCTATGTTTTAAGGGCAAATCTAAAAATTGGTTTTATTTTATTATATAGAAGATAAGAAATATGTTTCATAAAGTTTATATGATAAAAATATGTTCATTAAATTTATAACTATATATATGATAAATATAAAATATATGCTAAATATATTAGAAACAAACAAATTAAAAATTAGATATGTATATAATCGTGTTTTATGTATATAGATAAAAATATGTTCATTAACTTTATAACTATAGATATATGATAAATATAAAATATATGCTAAAAAAATTAGAAACGAATAAATTAAAAATGGGATATGTATATAAACGTGTTTTATGTATATAGAAAATATGTTTTATAAAGCTTATATGATAAAACTATGGATATGTGATAAATATAAAATATATGCTAAATATATTAGAAATAAATGAATTACTATACACAATTATATATATATATATATATCTTTTTTTCTTTCGTCATATATAAAATAGAAAGGAGGTGTGAAACATCACAACCTTCTAGTTACATCAAATTTGAAAATCTGTTTTCCAACTGAATTGTTACCAACGAATAAACAAGATTAAAGCTGGCAGACAACATTGAAATCCCCAAAAACTAAGGTCCAAACAACAGAAGAGACAAGCCCAAACTAGGAAATATTAAAGCCCCAACATTGCTATGAGAAATTCAAAAATCGCAAATTGAAAACTTCTCCTAAAAACAGAGTAAACAGGATGAAAGGCATAACATCAAACCTCACAGCTCCATTCTTCATGTCTTCATATAAGATTTAGTAGACTTCTGAAAATAAAACCAAAGCTTTCTTACTCCGGCTTGATGATACCTCGATAATGAGGCTTTGAATTCAGCAAACAAATGTCGACACCAATACATTAAGATACTCTCAGTAGAGATTCGGTTGAGGGAAGCAGAACTAATCAGATCTCGACGTAGATCTGGTTTTGATTTCTGGTAGGAGGAAACGGTGAAGTTGCCTAACCACTATTGAGATAAATAGGTTAAGTGTGAGTCAAAGAAGCTCTACTTGAGCTGCAAGCAAGACACATACGTAACCAAGGAAGGGATAAGTTTGTGTGTAACCAAACACATGGATTTACTCAAAATAATGTGTGTAGTCAAACACACTCTCTTCTCAGCCTAATCCAACCGTTGGAAGCTGGTCAAAGTCACATGTGGGCATAGGGATGAGAAGATAACCGTTATGTGCAGTCACTTTCACCATTTGGATGTGTGAAAGCCGAATCTTTCCTCTTATAGAAGAGTCACATGATTCTTTAGTGTGCATATATTATTATTCATTTATTTGTATGTAAACCCTAGAGCTGATCACGTGTATATATAGGTGATCTTGTTACTCATTGTAAATCAAGAGAAAATAAAATCTCTCTCTTCATAATCTCTCTCTCTCTCTCGGTTCAAACTCTCTCTCAACTGAAACTCTCTCAAAATCTCTTCAATCTTCTTATTCCGCACCAATTTCTCTTATTTCTTTGAAATCTTTCATGGTATCAGAGCCAGCTTCATCCTAGGCTAGTGTTTTTAACTCTTTAAAGGTCCCAGGATCTCTTATTCTTCCCAAAGAACTCCATTGTTGTTCTT
>OVBA01006934.1:0-15831 GCA_900406435.1 Lepidium aucheri
CTTCTGATTTGGCATGATCGTGGCTAGCGCTGTAATGGATCAGCCGGATTTCGAAAGGGGTCTTCACCATGAGAATGGGTTGATCTACCTTATCCCGGTCTAGGGATCGTCTTATATAGCTTGGCGAGGTCGGATCGGCGAGTTTACCGCCGATCAATCACCTTCTATCTTCTAGATTCATGTTTCTTATCTTAGATTTATCTATTGTCATCATCTTGCTCTGTTATTTGATCATTTCTCTGTTTTTGCAAGTTTGATTCTGTTTTTATTTTGTCTTGTAGCTTATTTTGTTCTATTGGCTAGATTGCAAGTTTTCATGAAAACATAGCTTATCTTTGTGACAGATTGATAGGTTGCCTGGACTAAGATTTAGTATTAGTTAGATTGTTTGCAAGTAACTACTGAGTATTGGTTCGACATCCACCTACTTACCACTATGCTTCAATGATTTGATCACTTAGGCTAAAAACCTTTCTATCAGTAATCTTCTTTTATGTGAAAAATTATGAATTCTTTTGCTGCTTATGAAGATGTATGAAAAGTTTCAAGGTATTGGGATATATATCTTGTGTTGTTGGGGTTGTAGAAAGAATGATTTATATGTCTATTTATAGAAAGATCAATAGAGGAATTGAAACTTCTCTGCAAAATTTCCTGAAACTTGTGGTTTACAAGTGTGGGACAGACTAGAACAGAGCATCATATGGTTTTGTCTCTACCATCTCGAAAAGTTTAGTTTAATGCAATTTGTATTGGTGAGATATCACCAAAAAGAAACAGCTTAACCATTGACAGAGACCTGTTGTTATGTTGTTGAGCAACTTCAGGTCCCCAATTTAAGTTTCTTAAATCTATTTAGACCACATATATAATTAAGAAAATAGGATCATCACAGAACATGAAGAAAAAAAACTTGCTGGGCCTAATTATTGACAATGGGCATTTCTTATCTTAATAAACATTGAGAAAACAGTCCCTTGTGGACTGCATATGGAGTTTTTTTTTTCATTCATTGTCCAAACTTGATTGATTATCATATCAGCACTTATTTCATATTAATGCATCTTTTCACAGATGCTAAAGACAGAACCATGTGAACTCTGTTCTAATCTGTCCTACGCTTCAAGACCACAAGTTTCAATATTTTTCCATAAAAGTTTCAACTCCTTCATTGATATATCTATATATACACACATAACTCATTCTCTTAATCATCAACAACAAGCAAAAAGTACATCCAATAACATGAATCTATTCATCCATCTTCATAATTTTTCAAAAGAGTTTAAAACATTTCATACAAAAATAGTAAAATGGCTTTGGTCAGAAGTCTATTGAGTGCAAAGAAGATTCTAAGGCGCTCCACAGCAGCAGCTTCTATGAGCAAAGGAACAGCTTCAGCAGCTCCAAAAGGGTTTCTTGCAGTATACGTAGGAGAGAACCAGAAGAAGAGATATTTGGTGCCAATCTCATACTTGAACCAACCTTCGTTTCAAGCTCTGCTCAGTAAATCCGAGGAAGAGTATGGATTCGATCATGCAATGGGTGGCTTAACGATTCCTTGTCCTGAAGAAACCTTTATCACTGTAACGTCTCGGCTCCAATAATGATCCAACATATTGTTCTTCCGAGTCAGATATAGACTTATTCATTGTAAATAGAGGATGTTTAGTTCTTCTTTTTATCTCTTTCTGCTTGAAAGAGTTTTACAAGTTTTGTAAGAGGATGCCAGTTTTATGCTAGACACAAGCATAATTTATGTTAATACATTTTGGATTTGAAAAATAGCGGTNCATGTTAATACATTTTGGATTTGAAAATTATCGGTCAACACTAAATGAACAACAATTTAATAACACTTAAATTTTGGTCCAATAAATGTTAGTGAGGTTCATTACTATTTCCATATTCGTTTGGTTGTCTGCTAGAGACCGGGACCAACGACAATGACCAAAAATTGTTTGTTTTGCGGTCGCTGATTCAACGATCGGTCACAATGATCAGTCGTTAGCGATCAACGACTGCAATTTTGAGTCGCTAAAAAATTCAACGATTGGTTTGGTCGGTAGCGACTAGCGACTCCCAACGAACAACACTAGTGACCAAAAAATTAACTAATTTAAAATATCTTTAATAAATAAAATTTAAATTTAAATTAATAAAATAAAATTATATAAAATATAATAATTACAATTTATATATTTTTATAAAAATAATAATTACTAAAAAAATATTAAATTTACAAAAATTCGATTTAAATTGTTAATAAATATATTTTTGATGAGTAATAGATAACTGTACTAATATTTTTTATTTAAACTTTTTATAAAATTTGCATATTTTTTGCTAAATAAATATCAGTATTTTATAATTTAGATTAACATATAAATTTTAAATTTTTTATGAAAACATAAAAGAATTTATTAATGTTTTTTGAAAAAATAATTTTTTTTAATGAAAAAAGAGTCGCTGGTCGCTGCGACTAGTCGAAGCAACTGACAAACATACACAAAACTAGTTTTTTGATCGCGGTCACTGGTTGTGGTCACTGGTCGCAGTCGTCAGCAACCACAAAACGAACCGAACCTATCTATAATCCAGACCAGTGACTCAATGTAACCAAATTCTCATTCATTGAAAATTTTCATCTAACTGAAAAAAGAAAGGATACTTAGTTAAACAGAACAGTGCAAAAAATACTCAAAGCACACGGCTCCTACTTCAGTTATAATGACGGTTAGGTGAAAAGAGAGTAATCAAATATATATGTTCTGCGGAAACCTCTTCATCTTTGGAAGTTGTGTCTAGATTTGCAAACTAACAGTGAGGTGCTTGTTTTATCCGATAGAGAGACTAATTAAGGCTTAATCTTCTTTAATTGCACCATTAATAGGAATATGATACATAACTACATGTTACTACTGATTACTTGGCACTTATCTTTCACTTACTAATTTGAATAAGAAATCCTTCGTTAGAAATAACGCACATCAAAAACATAATAAAGAAAGCTAACGAGCATTATTTTCACTTTGCAAGGGTTAGTTTTCTCCTTATCTGTAGAAATAAGATATTCAGTCTTTTACTTCTAACAGTCATTTGTGGATATAATCAAAGAACAGCTTAAGCAGGCAGAGACTTGTTGTTCTGTTGTTGAGCAACTTGAGGTCCCTACTTTAAATTCTTCTTAAATCTATGTAGACCACAGAGACGAGAGACGGTTGATCATCACAGAACATGAAGAACGAAAACTTGCTGGTCTTTATTAGTGAAAATAGCATGTCTTATCATTAAAGAAAAGACATCGAGAAAACAGTCCCTTCTGAGTTGCATATGGAGTTTGTTTTAGGCTCATTGTCCCACATTCAATTAATCATCTCAGTAAGAAAAATTCCATTAATCTAAACTTTCTAGATGGTAATAGACAGAACCATGTGCAAGTCTATTATAGTCTGTCCCACACTTGTAGACTACAAGTTTGAGAGGATATTTCAGGGAGGTTTCTATATATATTCACATATAACTATTCATTCTATCATCAAACAACGGCAAGAATTATCACCCATAAATTGAATCTTTTCATCCATCTTCATAAGCTTTCAAAAGATTTCAGAACTTTTCATATAACAATTGAAAAATGGCTTTGGTGAGAAGTCTATTGGGTGCAAAGAAGATTCTAAGCCGCTCTACCGCAGCAGCTTCTATGAGCAAGGGAATAGTCTCCGCGGCACCAAAAGGGTTTCTTGCTGTGTACGTAGGAGAGAACCAGAAGAAGAGATATTTGGTGCCAGTCTCATATTTGAACCAACCTTCGTTCCAAGCTCTGCTCAGCAAATCCGAGGAAGAGTTTGGATTCAACCATCCAATGGGTGGCTTAACGATCCCTTGTCCTGAAGATACCTTCATCAATGTGACTTCTCGGCTCCAGTGATAATAATCCAACATATTGTTCTTCGATTTAGAGTTAGAGTTGTTCCTTGTATATAGAGGATTTTTTTCCTCGCTTTTGAGCGATCTGTTAGTCATCACCTTGTGATACATCTCTCACTCGACTGATGTAACATTTTTCCTCGCATTTTAGATTGTAAACGATCTAAACTCCAGCTAACTAAAGACGTATTCTTAAAGTTTCAAGATTATCAAACTAAAAATGAGATATTGAATATTCACATAAACTACCAAAGGGGTAACAATTCTAAATCATCCACCTCTGGTCAACTTTCAATGAAGCCTCTAAGCGTAAACTGCTTCTCAGCTTTCAATTAAAAGATAGCCTAAGAAGTGCAATCGGCAACTTTCGCATTCCAGTGCTCAATTCGACCAATTTCTTTCATTCTAACATATAGAGCTTTGGTTAAACTAAGAAGTTGCAACTGAAAAGCTGTCGTTTGAAACTTGCGATCTAATCAGAGAACAAAGCTGTATGTACATAACAAGGTCATGAGCGAAATAAGAAGATGGGCGGAGACGAATGGAGAAGAAACGTCACATCTTGTCAGTCAAATAAAAAATACTGTTTTTTGGGCAAATAAAAATGTCTTCTTTATATCTAAAAGAAAGAAAAAAAAAAGCGCTCTTTAGGCTCGTCTTCCACATTCTCTCTCTTTTCCTCACTCATAAGCGCAATGAACAAGAACCAAATTGCTTCAATTTTCAAATCATCAGAGCTTTTTCCGATTCCCGAAGGCGTCAAGCTTTCGTACGGAACGGCTGGGTTCCGAGGCGATGCAAAATTTCTGGAATCGACTGTCTACAGAGTTGGGATTCTCTCAGCTCTCCGATCACTCAAGCTCGGATCAGCCACCGTAGGGCTCATGATCACAGCGTCGCATAACAAAGTTTCCGACAATGGCATTAAAGTTTCAGATCCATCTGGGGGTATGCTTTCTCAGGAATGGGAGCCTTTCGCAGATCAGATCGCGAATGCGTCTTCTCCTGGAGAACTCGTCTCCTTGATTAGGGAATTCGTGGAGAAGGAAGAAATTGTGATCGGAGAGAAGAAAGGTGGAGAGGTATGGTTGGGAAGGGATACTAGACCGAGTGGTGAATCTCTTCTCCGAGCTGCGGAAATCGGAGTAGGTTCAATTATGGGATCTATTGCGATTGACATTGGAATTTTGACAACTCCACAATTACATTGGATGGTTCGAGCTAAGAACAAATGTCTCAATGCAACGGAGAAGGATTACTATGAGAATCTCTCTTCCTCATTCAACTGCTTGATTGATCTGATTCCAGTTAGTAGGGACAACAAGTTGGAGATGAGAAAACTGCTTGTAGATGGTGCTAATGGTGTAGGTGGGCAGAAGCTTGAGGAGCTAAAAGGTTCTTTGAGAAATCTAGATCTTGAGATTCGTAACACAGGAAAAGATGGAGGTGTGCTTAATGAAGGTGTAGGTGCTGACTTTGTGCAGAAAGAAAAAGTTGTGCCTTTAGGATTCAGCTCTAAGGATGTGGGAATGAGGTGTGCCAGTTTAGACGGTGATGCAGACCGATTGGTTTACTTCTACATTCCTTCCGATTCTTTTTCTGAAAAGGTTGACCTGCTTGATGGCGACAAGATCCTATCTTTGTTTGCTGTCTTCGTCAAAGAGCAACTAGAGACTCTTGATGATGATAAAGTCGGGAAACAGCCTCGTCTTGGTGTAGTCCAGACAGCTTACGCGAATGGTGCGTCGACGGATTACCTTAAGCAGTTGGGCTTAGATGTTGTTTTCGCTAAAACAGGGGTAAAGCATCTCCACGAGAAAGCAGCAGAGTTTGATATCGGAATCTACTTCGAAGCTAATGGCCATGGGACTATACTCTTCTCAGAATCTTTCCTTTCGTGGTTAGTTAGCAAACAAATGAATCTTACCGCCAGAGCTCAAGGTGGTTCTGAAGAGCACAAAGCGGTTTCTAGACTATTGGCGGTGAGTAATCTGATAAACCAAGCGATTGGTGACGCTCTAAGTGGATTGCTCTTAGTTGAAGTGATTCTGCAACATATGGGATGGTCGGTAGAGAAGTGGAATGAGCTATACAAGGACCTTCCTAGCAGACAGATCAAGGTCGAAGTTCCAGACAGGACAGCGGTTGTGACTACAACCGAAGAAACCGAGGCCCTGAGACCGTGGGGGATTCAAGATGCTATCAACAATGAAATTAAGAAATACTCGCGTGGCAGAGCTTTTATAAGGCCATCGGGTACAGAAGATGTGGTGAGAGTATATGCCGAAGCATTCACTCAAGAAGCTGCTGATTCTTTGGCTAAATCCGTGGCCGAGCATGTCGAAAGTTTTCTAGGTTCAGGATAAAGATTCATCTGAATCTCTATAAGAGTATGTTAGTGGGAGATCTTTTGTTTCTTGTCATTTAAATTTTACATCTTATGTATAACTCAATTGACAAGTTTTCTTGTTCTGTTGTTTTTGTGATTTACTTTGATTCTCTTCCAGTCCTTCTCCTTCATCTCTCCAATGTAAACCGTAACATATTCCGGTTGCCTGAAGAGAACTTGCAACACACTACTCTTTTTTTCTTCCTAATGGAACTCTAAGACCAGAAATTTTTTTCTCCTAAAATAGCTTAAGTGAAAGACAATTGTTAAGGAATCAGTAGCAAGTACTTATAATAAGATCACAAGGGTGGTGAACTTGAAGAAAGCTTATGCCTTACTTAATCTCTTGCTGAACAGAGTAACTTAGCTCATGTCTTTGTCTTCCTCTCTTCTCTCTTAACAACTCAGTCTCCGACATTAACTTTTCACCGCAAACCTAACACATAATCTTCTTTTGCTTACAACTGTTTTATGTGATTACCCTATCCGTTGATAGCATCAAAAAGAAACAACTTAAGTAGTGACAGAGACTTGTTGTTCTGTTGTTGAGCAACTTCAGGTCCCCACCTTAAGTAATTTTCTAATCCATTTAGACCACAGAGATTCGAGTACAGGAACATCACAGAACACGAAGAACAGAAACTTGGTGATCTTCATTATTGATGGTAGCCCTTCGCCTTACTTAAAGAAAACATTGAGGAAACAGTTCCTTGTGAATTTCATATGGAGTTTGTTTCTAGTTCATTTTCCTACAGCCAATTAATTACCTCATCAAGAAAGAATGCAATAAATAAACCTTTCTAATTGGCTAAGACAGAACCATGTGCAGCTCTTTTCAAGTCTGTCCCACTCTTCTAGACCACAGGTTTTCAGAGGATTTTGTGAGAGGTTTCAATTCATTCATTGATATATCTATATATACACACATAACTCATTCTCTTTATCATCAACCAACAGCAAGAATTATATCCAATAACTTTAATCTTTTCATCCATCTTCATAAGCTTTCAAAAGAGTTTCCAAACATTTCATACAAAAATAGTAAAATGGCTTTGGTGAGAAGTCTATTGGGTGCAAAGAAGATTCTAAGCCGCTCCACCACAGCAGCTTCTATGAGCAAAGGAAAAGCCTCGGCCGCACCAAAAGGTTTTCTTGCGGTGTACGTAGGAGAGAACCAGAAGAAGAGATATTTGGTGCCAGTCTCATATTTGAATCAACCTTCGTTTCAAGCTCTGCTCAGCAAATCCGAAGAAGAGTTTGGATTTGATCATCCAATGGGTGGCTTAACAATTCTTTGTCCTGAAGATACTTTCATCAATGTGACTTCTAGGCTGCAAAGATGATTATCCAGCATATTGTTCTTCCGAGATAGAGATTGACTTATTCATTGTAAATATAGGAGATATTAATAAAGAGTTGTAGAAATTTTTTGAAAGTGGGAAAGCCTTTTCTTACTCAACAGACATGATCATCTTCATACATTTTTAAACGATCGTTAAAAACTAAAGACCATTACATTTAAGAAGAACATTTAGTTATAAATCACCAACAATTTGAATCCGTCCAGGGCTTGGTTTTATTACACGAATTAGTAATTTGGAACCCATCCAATTTTCGGTTTAGAACCTTACCACAGCCCTCAAAATACAATAGGAGTGTCGGAAAGACAGACTTTCTTGGGATACGATCTATTACAAGGTAAACACAAAGTACTTTACGTATGTGACACATATTCAGGACAGCCTCAGGCTCTTACATTGGGAGCTCAAGAATCATGGAGAACAGTTTCCAAAGGTTTCTTTAGCCACATGTCTTCTGAAAAGTTAGGGAAATGCATTAATGGAATTATCTATTATCAACTTTATGTTGATTTTGAAGCTGAACGCTATAGTAAGCTTTGATGTTAGATCTGAAAAATTCAGTACCATAAAACTTCCTACAGCTCTCTATGATTTATATTATAAAAGTATCTTACCAAGGAAGGTTAGCCTTAGTCAGGACTATATACATGCCTGATATTGATCTATGGATTCTGAAAGATGGAGATAAACACGAATGGACGCATACACACTTCGTTTTACCTCTTACTGAAATAGACCCAATATGGAGTAGGTATGAGCTAGTTTCTAAAGGTGTTTCTGATTCTGGTGAGTTAATTTTCACGCCATGCAATTTGATTGAATCGCTCCATATTCTATATTTCGATCTGAGGAAAAACAGTATCAAAGTATGCATTCATAGTATTTGAAACTGCATAACTGAACCAAATAGTGTGAAATTTTTTTCACATATTTATCTAGTTCTGTTATATGCGTACATGATTTTTAACCCTTTAACACACTTATTTAGCTCATTCACATACTTATGAGGTCCTTGCATATTTGTGTTCGTTAAGAGCTACATATTTATTGTGATCGGATGAGAGTACATAATTAAGTGCTGAGATTTTTAATAATTTGGAATAACACATTTTGCAGTGATTCATATGAATGTGCTTAGTTACAATTATATTTAGAATGACTACATACATATTTTTCCACATATTTATTCCTGGACTACAAACTTATTTTCCTTGCAAAATTCAATCACGGAAGCTATCCAAGAAAGTTGTATAGTATTTAGACCTCTCAATTCTCAACAAGTTCAATAAGGAAAAAGAATGTTAAGATTTGATTATGGCCAACAATGAATTCTTATTAAACCAGTGTGATCACAATAAAATATATTCACAAGATACCAAATATTGAGATCAATATATATTCATAAAAGCCTACTCAGACTAAAGCTTGGGTGCATAAGCAGCAATATCACAAGAGCTTTCAACCGGCACCAGCTATCCTCAAGCTCCAACGCTTACTCAGCCTAAGAACCATGAAGTTATGGACTTGTTGCATCAAATTGTCAAAGGTCAAACTACTCATGAGGCTGAATTGACTAAGAAATTTTTTGAGGTACATCACAAGATTGATGTCTCCTATAATGATTTGAACTGCAAATTTGAGACTCTCAATGAAAGGTTGAAGCTAACAAGCGTCTTCTTCTGTGAAGACTACTAGCCAACAACCAGGAAAAGTACTGCAAAATCTGAAAGAGTATACCGTTCAGTCCATTACTCTCAGGAGCGGTAAAGTGCTACCTCCAAGAGCTGAAGTTGTAGAGTACACTAAGGACAGTGTGATCCAAGAAGTGGAGGAGCATAAAACTTTAGACTCGCCTCAACTGAGCGACCTCACCCCTTTCCCTCGTGGTGCTACTGAGCGAGTTCCAGCTTCTGATGCCCATAAATCTGCTTCTGCTAAGGATTTGAGTAACCCTTCAGTTCAACCCCCACTGAAGCCTTAACCACATTTCCCTAGGTGTCTAAAGAAGGATCAAGCTGTAAGATTCAAGGAACTTTTTGATAAGCAGATGAGAGAATTTGAGATCAAAGTCTCAGTGTTGGATGCCTTTACACTGATTCCTCAGTATTAGAAGTACCTCAAGGTAGCCATAAATGAAGAACCAAGGAAATAGAAGGGATGACGTTGGGAACCTTCAAGTGCAAAGCCTTAGATCAAGAAAGGATAATACAAGAAAAGATTGATTATCCAGGAACATTCAGTCTGCAATGCTCTTTAGGCCATCTAACTTTCAAGAAAGGCCTTTGTGATCTGGGAGCTTCTATTAGCTTAATGTCTCTTACTGTGGCAAAGAGACTCGGTTCTAATGATTACAAGTCATGCGAGCTGTCTCCAGTTCTGGTTAACAGGACCACAAGATCTCCTCATGGTTTGCAAGAGGATTTGCCTATCAAGATAGGCAATGTGGAGGTTCCTACAGACTTTATTGTGATAAACATGGATGAAGAGCCTCAAGATCCACTACTTATGGGCAGATCTTTCTTGGCATCGGTCGGGGTAGTAATTGATGTTACAAACTGGACTATTGAGCTTAATCCCGGAAAGGACATAAAGCTTGAGTTTGATCTGAAAGGGGACTCGAAAAGGCCAACCATTGAGGGCCAAAGCTTTGTTATTAAGTCATTGATGACATGGCTGCTGAGACCACTGAGGAGGGGACTCTGGTTCCTCTCCCTTTACCACACTAGTTAGTTAGGTGTGAAGAGTCGAGTTTGAAACTATAAACAAGCTCACTTGGGAATAAGTCCCATAAATATTCTTTCTACATATTTTTGCTTAAGGTTAAACATTTTCTTTTATCTTACTTTATTGTGCAATCTCTTTTTTTGTGTGGATGTTTTCTCTACTTTTTAGGACATTGAACTTCATGACAGCGAGTGCAAGAGTTAGAGGCAGTAATATGGGGAGCTTGAACTCCAGCGAGCCAAAAACTCGTTGTAATCGCTTATGGTACTCGCCATAGACACATCAAGTTCTGCATAATGGCGCAAAATATTTTGGAACTCACTTGCTGAAGTCAAGTTGTCCATTCGAGTTTATGGGACCAACAAAGCTTTAAAATACCTTCTCTTAAACTTGGATTGGACCACACTTGTATCCTTTTTGTGGCGATACATTTAGTGAAAGTAAATTATTAGGGGATAAGCTTAAACAAGGAAGATCACTCTCCCCTATTTACTTTTACTGCTTATTCACTTGATGCATCGCCCAAAGCTTTTAGCCAAAATTTTGCTCTAATAATTTGGATTCATTAGCTTAATCTTTGAACTTTATGAATGATCATTAAAGAATAAGCTCATATTATTTTATACTAAACCAACTCTATCCATATATATTTCCTGTTTTTGAATGTTTTTCATGCAAGAAGACGTTCCGAATGAGTCTGAGACAATCACTGAAATGATGTGGTAAATGAGAATGGGATTACTAAGGGTCCAAGGTGCAGAAATCGGTGTTGTATAGCGAGGGTACCACACAAGTTTTGGCTATTTGTGGCTTCTAGGAGTGATGGTTAGCTTAACTCTACTATGGTCAGTGAGTACTAACTGCAAGTTAAGGGATTGTGTGGCTAGAATTGAACCAAGTTTGAATTATGTGGCTGGGAATGGGTCTGGACAGCACGTGGATGATAAGGGCATGAGAGTTCTGACCCAAAGCTGAGCAAAAAGGAGTCAGACTGGTGCATTTGTGTCATAGCTTCACATGGGCATGTTCCACAATACACATCACGAGTTGTGCCCTCCTTCTATATAAGGGACCCAACCCACCTCCATTCACTCTACACAAACTCCAGAAACACTTTCTCTCACTACAAGCTCTCTCTCTCTTCTTGTTCAGTCCGATTTCTGGGTTAAAGGTCACTAATCGCCGTGTATTTTGCGAGTTGTAGCTGCGGGTTCCGGGTTCAGAAGGTTCTGGTAAACCTCATAATATTTTTTTGGCTCAATTCAGTTTCTTTTGAAGATGTCTTCTTCCTCACTTTCTTCCAGACGTTCCCATGTTATCCGTTCACGAGCCAAGGATAAGGTGAGAGAGCGCTAGGCGAGTTATAGAGCTGAAAATCCATCTAACCCACCGGATATCCCAAAACTTTGAATGAGCACTACATCAAATAGGAGAATGATCCTAGCTTCAGAAAGTGATGATGATGAGACTACGGTTGAGCAAAGTGGAGGGAGTACTGTAGCAGCTATTCTATCTCCAACTCGCCAAACAAAGTCGAGTTCTGGGTATTTTGCTGAATCAATCCAAAACGCCTTACAGAGGGAAAAAATTAGGAAGCCGCTCTCTAGGATGTGTGAACATGGACTTGGTGGACTCATTGGAGAAGGAAACCTTGCATCGGTGATTGATAAAGGCAAGAATTAGCTTCACCATCTGAGAGTGAAGGAGAGAAACCATGTGTGAGTGGTGATGAGGCTAGAGGAGAACCCAATGCTAAAGAATTTTATGAGGAAGGTTCTTCAATGGATGAAGATGAGTTCAAGGAGACGGTTCTGATGATGCTGAGGAACCAGAGGAGCCAGAGACTGAAGTTACAAGGACGATCAAGACTTTGATGAGAGGTGGTTACAGGATCAAGAAGCATGGATAGCTTATGAAGAGGATATAGCTAAGAAGACAGGAAAAGCAGCAAGGAGAAAGGCTAATCCTAAATTTGCTTACGGTACTGCGTATGATGGGTGTTGGAGGAATTTGCTATCCGCACAGAGAGACCATGGACTGGCTGAGAATTACTCGAGGTGTATACTTGCTATTTGAAGCATGTGGATTGTCTCATTTCATGTCTTTAGCATCCAAGACTTATGCTGACAAGACCTTCCAGTTTCTAGCCACAATTCAGATCCATGAATACATTAAAAACGTTTAAGGCTTGCTGGAGTGAGATGGTGGAGGCTATGTCACATTCACGGTTCATAGGAAAGACTACAAGTTCACCTTGACGCAGATTCATGAGCTGTTCGGATTTCCTCCAGGTAGAGTTATTAATCCTAATATTGATGAGAATGAGCTTTATGAGGTCTGGTGCATGATCATTGGTACTAGGTTGTTTAATACATCACAATGCAAAGGCGGCTGGATCAAAATTCCTTGCATCAAGTATATGAGGGGAGCTATTGCAAACGTTTTCTTTTTAAGGCCATCCACAACACCAATCAATCTGAGCGAAATGCAGATTCTTGTTATGGTATTGAAGGAGTCTATAGGCGAGACACCGAGTGGAAGATAGATTTTGGGAGATGATAGCAATTACAGATTAGCATTCGTTCTAGCTATAAACATCTCATAACTTACGGAACTCGAGCAGTAACCCAAGCAAATAAGAACAAGCCTAAGAATATCTACATAGGGAGTGTTGTGACTCATATTTTGGATGCTTGTGATGTTCCCACTGATAAGACCGTCTGGGTTGAACCAAGTTTCATGAATGTGGCCAACTTGAAGAAAGCTGACATATTGACTAAACAAGATAGAGCTGGTCAGTTGGTCTACAAATTCGCTCACCCAGATCAGCCAAATGCGGGCATTATCCCTCCTGTCCAGATTTCACTTTAATCTGAATGGGAAGGAATGCAGGTTTTATCCCACCACAATATGATTTCTTTGATCATAGAAGACAAATCCCACCTCCTCCAACCGCCCCTGTTGCAGCAACTGAAGAGATTGAACTAGAGGATTACTTATTTGATGAACATATTGAGCCAAGAAATCGAGCTTCCACACATTAAGCGCATTGGAATTCTCAGTAAAGTAAGTAAGTGGTTAGTCAAGAAGGTTAAGGGTCTGGTTAAAGAGAAGAAAGAATGTAAGCAAGAACGAGAAGAGCTTAGATGGAGATTAATCCACTCAAACAGAGATTTATTGGTGAATCTTCTCAGCCTCATTCCAATCTGCAAAGGAGTCACTTAGTTTCGGTTGAGCAAACACATGAGCAAGACTCAGTCCCAGCTAGACACTCATTTGTGGACCTCATAACATATTAGAGAAAGCCACACAAAGCCAGAGAACACAGCTCGCGGCCAGCACTCGGCATGGGTGACAGCAAGTTCTAGCAAGTTGGACCAGACTTCCAACACTCGCACAGCCTGAATACGAGGCTCACCAGAACGTGGACCGGTATACTCTTGAGTCCATGAACACTTCCACAGCCAATTACTTTGGCATCTGAAGTACTGCTGGTTTTGTTTTGCTGCTGGTTTAGGATTCTTCTTCCAACTTTCATGCACACAAGGGACTATGTGATTTAAGTTTAGGGGAGGGTCCTAGAGGATATTGGATCATGCATTCTCTGTTATTAATTTGATTTTACATCTTGATCATACATTCATGTAAGGCATATAAAAATCCGAAAAAGATTTTCATTTTGCATACTTCTTTATCATGCATTCATATAAGGCATAGAAAAGCACAAAAAAAATCAAGAAACTTTTTCGAAAACCATAAAACAGAGTTTTCATCTAGCTGAATTGCATTCATATAAGATTAAGTCTACTTTCTTTGTGTTTTAGGGAATTATCTTGCTAGAGATAGGCGATTCTGCTAGGTTGTTGGCTAGTAACCATAGTGAACTTTCGAATTTGTGGTTTAGTATCCTTAGAAAGCTGAATGGTAAATCATCCAACCTAGGGAGCAATTTTTTGTGTTGTATCTGGAAAGTACCTCATTTGATTCTTTCTAATTGAACTTTAATTTCCAATCTAACGCCTTGAAATGCATTGAATGCTTTCCTCCTATGAGTTTAACTTGACACAAACTAAAGGTAAGTCTTCTTACAAATGCCGCTCATTCAATGATTTCTAAGGTGAGCAGGAAATGTGCGTAAACCCAGACATTTTGATGTCTCATTGAGAAAGCTGTGAGTAGGATATGAAGCAACCCTCTCAGGTTTGTGGATCCTCAATAATGATGTGAAGCAGACCTCTGATCGGTTGAGGATACTAAAAACCATGAGCTTGTGCTAAAACTGAACCAAAACAAGAAAAGATAAATGTGCTTAATCGAATCAAGTCATGTTAAGCTTAGAAAAGTTGAATCATAAGTGCTTTGATCTTCAGTCCCTTTTGAGGCCTGCACCACTAGAAATAAGGAATCAAGTTTGTGTTCTGCTAGACACCTTAGGTTGGATGCTAAGCTTGTAGGTGAGTACATTGTGATTATACCAATAGAGTTCAAGATCAATTGTGAATTTCGGTTCTCAATCTGATTGGTTGTTTGTTTTAAGTAAGGTTTTCCCTGTGTTTGTAACCTCTCTTCCTTCTTAGTTCTATGCATTTGCTTAAGGGCAAGCTGATACACCTCATTTTTATCGGTTTCTAGCTCACTAACTCGCATGTTTTCAGATTCATTTTATGTGTTTTAGAGTCTTTTCAGGTGGGCAACATGTCTATTTCGGATTATACACGTAGAACATGACTTAGGATGAATCAGAGCAGTTTCCAGAGTTTTCAGAAAAGTATGCAGATCGATCGATCAACCCCTTGATCAATCGATCACTACTCCATTGGGAGCTATGCTCGACCCATTGATCAACTTGCATTGCAAGGATCGATCGATCATCATGCCACAGAAAGCTTCGCTCGACCCACTGATCGACCTACACATCATAGATCGATAGATTGAGAGATACACTCGACCCGTTGATTGAACTAAACTTTGAGAGATCAAGCAATCAACTCAGATCGATCGATCAGCCCCCTTGATTGATTGATCCTCGAGCCTGCGAGTTTAAGACCTAATTTTTCTATTTTGCACCTACATTTTTAGGATCATATAAATAACTATTTTATCATTTTAGAAATGGAGGGAGAGATAATTTTCGAATCACAAGAGTATCTTGTAAGTAGGGAAAAGAATTCCATCATAATTTTGAGAAAATTTCACAACCCTATTATTATTATACAATCGAATTTCATGTTTTTCATCATTATGCCTTCTATTTCTTGTTTAATCATGTCTGAGTAGTTACCTAATCAGGTTTAGGGTTTCCAGGGATTTAGGAATCAATGTTTAGGGATTAAAAAGGATTCAGTGACTAAGAATTCTCCATCTATGCTTGTGTGGAATGCTTAGATTAGCTTGATCACCTAATCTATGATCATATGTTGTTTTACA